>CM021107.1:321193307-321285787 GCA_007115665.2 Sequoiadendron giganteum | reverse complement strand
GGTCTCATCTAAAAGTTTGTCACATTCAGGCGTTATACTATAGGGCCTTGCTACTTCTTTGACCGTTTCAAAAAATAAATGTTGTTATTTGTCACATGTGCAGTGTGTGCATTTGAAAGAGATGATAAAATTATACTTGTGAAACATCAGTTGGTGAGCTATGTAGCTCATCCACTGATTCATTTGTAGAACTTGTGGCCTATTCTGCTGAATTATCAATTGTAGGCTCAAACTATTGAATTAATGAAAGAAGGAAGTCATCCTTCTGCAATGAATTTTTGTAAAGATTTAATCTGTGTCTATTAACCAATAATGAGAACTTGATATCATCGATTATATGTAGTTGTACTACTCCATTTAGAAATACTTGTTTTATTTCATATGGACCCAACCATCTGGTTTGTAATTTCCCTTTTTAGTCTTTATTCTTGAGTCATAAAGGAGATCCCAATCACCTGCATTGAATTCCTCTATCTTTATAAACTGACCATGCCAATGGATTCTTTGATTTTGGACAACTTTAGTATGGTGTATGGCTTCCATTCTAATTTCATCAAGTGCATTTAGGTTTTGTAATCTCTCCTGCTGGGCTATGGACAAGTCCATGCCCAATGTAACTATTCAACAAAAACTGCCGAAGGCCTTTGTAGTTTTATATTTACCTTTGCAGCTGCGCCTTATTTTTCCAAATGCTAACTGCCCTCAGAGTGCTCCACGTGGCTCCCTCGTGAAGCTTTTCATTTTTCCTTTGCTTCGCTTCTCTACAGCCTCCGACTGCGTGTCGCGTGGCTTGCATTGGCTGTCTTCCGAGTTGGGTCTGCCTCGTACTTTTTGCTCTTGGAGCGCTCCACGTGGATCTCTCTCACAGCTTTTTGCTGGGTGCCTTTGCTACTTTCTGTCGAGCTCTATCTGGGTGACACGTGGTGTTTATGTTCCAGCGTCAGTTACCTTGAAGATGCCGACAGATCTTTTGTGCTTCTCGCTGTCGCGTTTCCTCTCCTGTTGCTGCATGGTTTTCTGTTTCGTATCATGGCCTCATTGGCGTGTTGCTGATCAATGGATGTTTACTATGGCAGCTCGAGATAATCTAGGCTGAAGATCGCCGCGTGTTGTCTGCTCTTTCATAATGCATTTTCAGGCGGTGAGATGGCTAATATATGGGGCCTGGTTTTCTTTTAGTAGGTTGTTGATTAAATTTATAAAAAACTCTCAAGCACTCGGAAGTAAGCCTCGTGTGATAGTTGCTTCTAATTCAAAGACTTCAGACTGTGCCAAATAAATTCGGCCTCTCTATTTTCAAGCGATTGTTGGAACTATTGACCCATGCTATTATCTTCATTTTGTATGAATGCCCGTTCTTCAGTTTTTGTAACCTATTATAGCTGGAATGAATACAGATCATGTTTCTACTACTCTTCTGTGTTAATACAAAGTTATGCTTGATTACATTATACAAATTAGAGGGTATTTTTGCATGACAAGTGCTTTTGAGAAAATTATCTTAAATAATAGCAATTTAGTGATTCGGGCCTTTACATTATGCACTGTGCTCTGATAAAATTGTCTAAAGATTTGGTGCATCACTTGTAATGTAAATTTTACATTTCTCGCAATCTCCCTTACCTTTTACTTCACCCATTAAGCGAAGAGCCGGCTTCGATAAAATATCGAAGGTTATTTAGCTAGCGCATAATGTCCCCCAATAGTTAAATTTCCCATAAGACTGTTGCTACATGCAAAATATTGTGTCAACAGTTCTTTTTCTAGCACGTCCGGTGAGACTGTGAACTAGCACGTCCGCCTAATTTTTAGAAGTGTGTATGAGCCATCGACCTATAACCAGGTCGCAGACTGCAAGAGTCCCTGGCCAGCTTGTACCCCCTTTAGTTTCTGTGCACCCGAGAGGTCGCCGAGGCAGCCCTTCACCTTCTCCATCTCCTCTTTCTTCGACATCGCCTAATCCACCCGCACCTATGGCTGCTAGAAATTACGTAGCCTGGAACTCCGGTAGTCCATTGGTAGCACCTGTGCCTCCTGTAGTATGGGGCCCCATCCCTGTTTCGGCTCTAAAGGCTATCCCTAAATATTCTGGGGATGAATAAAAAACACCCACAGAGCACTTGCAAGATGTAGCAAACGTATGTCTGGTACATGGCGTATCAAACGAGAATGTAACCCTTAGATTGTTGGCTACCTCATTCTGAGGAAAGGTGCTGAACTGGTATCGGACCATTGAAGCAGGCACTATAGCTACTTGGGACCAGCTCGAAACCCCTTTTTACGAACGTTTCTCCAACGCTGGCGATAAATCGTCGTTGTACCATCAGCTAGCCAACATAAAGCGTGCTCCTTATGAAGCTCTGCCCGATTTCAATGCAAGGTTCCATTCGACCTGGCAGAGAGTGCCTATTGGCAGCCGACCACCTCCGGATCTGGCTTTTATGTTCTACCTGAAGTCAATAAATGCTGATATCTCCATGATGTTACAGGCTCTAAGCAGAGAAACTCTTCCTGATGCTTACACTCTAGCTGTTGTTGCAGAAAATAATTTGATCACTGCAGGAAAGTTTTCACCGAGACCCATCATGCCATTGTTCCCCGAGTGCAACGCTCCAGAAGCCGAAGTTCCTTCTACCAGTGCGTCTGTGGCTCCCCCCCAATCTATGTACGTCTATCTCGGAAGTGTTTCAAGCTCGGCCCCGATGACAGCTCCTGTAGTAGCTCTGGTGCCAAACCCCATGGGTGCTGAGATGAATGAAATGAGAGAACAGATGCGGGCTATGACTAATGAACTGACTACTTTAAAGCGGCAACAATATAGCTATCAAAAGTTGACATACCAAAATTACCAAGGCAGAAAACCTCACTACCAATCAAACCAGTGGTAGGATAGGTCATGAGAGAATACTTCGGCTCAATCAAGTAACCAGGTGGTTCCAGTAACCCTACTAATGCAAACTGTTCATCCTAGTTCGAATAAGGAGCTGGTGACAGGACATAACAATTTAGCCAAAGATGTTAACTCATGGTGTTTTCCTTGCAATGACACACACATGCCACGAAACTGTTCACGGGGAAATTTGCAACAACAAATCGCAGATCAACGTAGCCAAGGCTACACATCCGTTTTTGGCAACTCACCATATGCTTCTCAACAAATGGACAATGCGGTCCTTTCCACACAAATGCAGGAGATGTCTATCCAGCAAGAGTCAGAGATTGTCCTGGACCAGGCTCTCTTTTTGTGGATGGAAGGAGAAGAGTTAGTGTTTCCGAATGACATCCCTATTGATAAAGTACCCGGAGTGCAATCTGATTATAATACGCGTTCTAAGCGTAGATTTACCGGAGAGTTTACAACATTACCTACCAAGGTTACGTCACAACCAATGCCCAACCCAGCGACAAGTCTATTGCCAACCCCACCACAGTCAGAGATGACTATTCTTAGCCTTTCGAATCCGCCTCCTCCCAAGAAAAAAGCTCCACCGATCACTTCTACTGTTACCAAACTGCTGGATATACCAACTGTGAAACTTGTAATGGCCGCCGGACCTAAAGAGTAGGTAATCAAAACTCACCAGCCGAAAGCGCAATTCAACGTGGTGGAACAACTGAAAAAGTCATCAGCTAACGCTTCTTTGTGGGATGTCCTGGCCATTCCAGAGTAGAAGGTACTGCTACAAAAGGCGCTATCAATTGAAGAAGATTCTAAGGTTTCTGCTCTACCCAATAGAGAGGATGCATCCAGGTTCGACCTGGATAAAGTGATAATGATTCAACCAGAGGAGAAGCTCGAGTCCGGAAGGGAAAGTAAGCCTAAACCTAGACCTTTCTTTCTAACACTGATTATTGGTGACAAGTTGCTGCATAACTGTATGATCGACTCTGGTGCTAGCACCACTGTCATGCCAAAGCAAGTAGTTAATGCTTTGGGTCTAAAATATGAGCCTCTGAATAAAGGAGTCATGCGGCTTGATGGAAATAAGGTGGATACTATTGGAATAATTAAGGGATTACCTATGACTTTGTTTGCCTGCCCTAGTATCACTGTAAATCAGGATACCATACTCATCAATATCCCTCCCCTATTTGAAATTTGTTTGTCCTGAGAGTTCACTGCAAATGTAGGAGGATATCTCGCTTTAGACTTCCCACTTGATTTTAAGGACCAAGAATGGGGCTAAGATGAAACTGCTATCGGAGACTTTACATCTTGAACACATTGCTGACGAGGCTTTGCTAAATTTTGAAGAAGCAACACACACTTCAATCTCTCAAGAGGAAAGGTTTAATGTCAAATTTTTTGAAGAAGAGGAAGCTACTAGCTCTTGGACAGTGGATGAAGAAAATTTGTTGAAAGAATTTATTGATATAGATCCTTTCAGGAATTACCACTCAACTGGCCTCAGAACCTATGTTATTCATGAAGAAGGGCAGATCATGCCTAAAGTTACTAAAGAACCTGAGGGTGAAGAATCTCTGAAAATATGGACATTATATTTTGATGGAGCTAGATGTAAAGTAGGAGCTGGAGCTGGGATTTGTTTGGTATCTCTGTTCGACAAAAAGATGTTGAGGTCTTACCATTTCCAGTTTGCTTGTTCAAACAATGAAGCCGAATATGAAGGTCTCATCCATGGTTTAAGCTTTGCGGAGCAAATGGGTGCAAAGCAGATAAGTGTCTTTGGAGATTCTGAGCTGGTGGTTAACCAAATCCATAGAACTTTAGCCGCAAAGAATATCCACATGCGATCTTATCAATATAGGGTCTGGGATCTGATCGACAACTTTGAAGCATTCAATATTCAGGCTATTCCGAGGGAAATGAACTTCGAAGCTGATAGGATGGTAACTATTGGGGCTCAATTCGAACCTGCCATCGAGTTACTTAAAAATAAACATGCAATGAAAGTAATTATAAGACCTGCCGTCCCAGATAACAATCAAGATTGGAAGGTATTTGATAGCGATGCTCATATTGCATCATTCCTCCAGTCATCTAGAGAATTTTCCAATCAGCTGCAACCGAAGACCGCCAAAGCTTACGGAGATCAAATCATCCAATTGAAATCCAACAAGCTCCCGAGGGGGCTAGTCACTCTGGAAAGCTTGTTCGATTTCGATGATGCAACAAGAGATAAAAGGAAATTTGTGGCGGACAAAGGCGATCATACCGATTTGCATATCGGAGAAGATAGGAAGCTCAAGGTTGGGAAATAAGTGTTGCAAAAGAATAAAGACAGACTAAAACACTTCTGTGAAGAATACCCAGGAGTCGTAGCTTGGTCATATGATGATCTTAAAGGGTACGATCCTGGGATCATCGAGCATACAATTGAATTGACAGAAGGAGCAAAACCAGTTCACCAAAAATAGAGACCTGTGAACTCAAAGATAGAATCTCTCATGTCACAGGAGCTGAACAAGCTGATTGCATCCCGGATAATGTTTCCGATCAAACATAGCACTTGGGTGTCAAACCTAGTGCCAGTCCAGAAGAAAAATGGAGATATACGCCTATGCGTAGACTTTCGAGATTTAAATAGAGCGTCTTTAAAGGATCATTACCCCCTACCTTCAATGGAGGTAATTCTTCAGACTGTAGCCGGTTCTGAAATGTTTTCAATGCTGGATGGTTTTTTAGGCTATAACAAGATTCGGGTAAAAGAAGAAGACCAATATAAAACAACGTTCACCATGAAGTGGGGAACGTATGCTTATGCTAGAATGCCTTTCGAGCTCTCAAACACCAGAGCCACATTTCAGCGAGCTATGGACATTACTTTTAGAGATTTGATCCACAAGATTATACTCATCTATCTAGACGACTTAATGGTATTCTCAAAATCTACTGATGATCATTTTGATCATTTGGAACTTGTTTTCCAGAAATTCCAGGAGTTCGGGGTCTCCCTGAATCCGAAAAAGTGCGTGTTCGGAGTCCCCCAAGGGAAACTATTGGGATATGTCATCTCAAAGGAGGGCATTGCCATTGATCTAGAAAGAGTCGATGCAATCCGAGAACTTCCATTGCCTGTCAACAAAAAAGGTGTGCAGTCTTTTCTGGGAAAGGTTAATTTTATTAGCCGATTTATTGTAGATTTCGTAGGCATTGTTCATCCAATTACTTTAATGCTTAAGAAGGACCAGTTTTTCAAATGGATGACGGAAGCTAGAAGAGCTTTCGAACTTGTAAAAGAGGCTATTTCTTCTGCCCCTGTGTTGGTTAACCCAGACCTGTCAAAGGATTTTATTATGTATGTTTTTGGTGGTGGAAATAGTATTGCCACAGTGCTTATGCAGAAGGATGATAAAGATGCAAGGGAGTCCCTTGTTGCTTTTTATTCCTGTACTTTAAAAGAATACGAAGTGAAGTATAACTTTGTAGAGAAATAGACTTTCGCCATTGTTAAATGGCTTAAGAAGTTCTGAAATTTGATATCATATAATAAGGTGATTGTTTGTGTTCAGCATCCTAGTGTGCGAGAATATATCATGGAAGGAGAAATCACCGAAAAAAGAGCCAATTGGATCACCAAGATCTTAGAATACGGCATTGAAGTCAAACCTCTCAAGACCGTCAAGGGAAAAGGATTGTGTGAATATATCACCAAAAATAGTGAAACAGTGACAGAGTTTGAAGCCCCAGAACCTGTGTTAATAAATGAAGAGAGTTCTCAGAGCAACTGGCTTGATGACAGGATAAGTTTCATGCAGACTGGAAGATATCCAATTGATCTCCCGACTTTTAAAAGGCGTTTCTATTGCCTACAAAATAGCAATTTTGTTCTTTTGGAGGGTGTCCTGTTTAAAAGAAATTATAACGGCATCCTGCTGAGATGTGTCAATGAGGACCAGGCCCAGAAAATATTAGATCAATATCATAACAGCCCTGCTGGAGGACATTTTTCTGCAAGAACCACGGCGATTAAGATTATGTGTGCCGGTTATTTTTGGCCTACACTTTTTAATGATGCTTTTTCATTGATTAAGTCTTGCAAGGAATGTCAGTTCTATGTTGGAAAGAGACAAAATGCTGCTATGCCTTTAAGGTCTATAGTGGTAGAAGAACCTTTTGCTCAATGGGGTTTAGATTTCATTGGGATGATCAACCCTGTCTCTTCAGCTAGGCATAAATGGATATTAATAGCAACTAACTATTTCACCAGATGGGCAGAGACAGTGCCACTAAAAAATGCTACGGAGATGGAGATTGTTAATTTCCTCGAAGAACTGGTGGCCAAATTCGGCTAGCCTAAATTAATCATCTTCGATAATGCTAAGGTTTTTATCGGCTTAAAGATCAGCCATTTCGCTCTAAAGTATGGAGTGTTCCTAAAGACTTCCTCTAACTACTATCCCTAGGGAAATGGTCTAGCAAAGTCTACTAACAAAAACCTCCTCAGTTTGATCAAAAGGATCGGCTCAGAACACCAAAAAGAGTGGCATAAGAACCTCCGGACAACGCTGTGGGCAGACCGAATCATGCCCAAGCAAATATTGAAGACATCTCCTTATGAGATGGTGTACGAAAAAGAAGCATTGCTGCCTATTGCCACAGAGATTCCTGCCCTACAATTGCTCAAGTCTTTGGAAATTGAACAAAACGAAGCGATGGAGGTGCGATTTTCTGAGTTGCTTGAGGTGCAAGAAAAAAAAGAGCATGCCCTGGAAGCAATGAATAGCCACCAACAGGTGTTAAAGAAATGGTTCAACAAGAAGGCTTCAGACTGAGGGCTGCAATGCAAAGACCTAGTGCTTAAATTTAATGAGCACGGAGCAAAACCCAAACAACATAGCAAATTCAACAGTTTCTGGGAAGGGTCATTTAAGATTTACCAGTGTAAACAGTTCAACTCTTTCGAATTAGAAGATATGGAAGGCAACGCCCTGAGTATTCCAGTCAATGGAATACATCTTAAAAAGTTCTATTAATCCCGCTTATGTGTTAATTTTGTACATTTGTATATATGTAATTACTCTTCCCTGCTTTAAATTTTGATTTTAAGTGCAAGAGATGGGGAAAAACACAGTAATAATGCAAACATTTGAAAGAAATTTGTAAGTAGGCTGCACATTCAAGAAGGATATATTTTATATATTCATAGTAACTGAAGATTTACAATATATATCTAAGGCCGAGGGCCTAGTATTAATATTTACATAAGTCTGCTACATCTGAAGCTAGGAGGCTAGAGAAGCAAAATTTGTAACCATCTTTGTCTTCAGGATATTAGTGAGAAGGATCGGCGATCATAGCAACAAGCAACTCGGGCTTAGGGAACACCATTCTCTCAAAGTCTTCGTACCACTGAAAACTAGAAAATGGCTCAAGATAGTGTATGCGCATCAAGAAATAGCAGCCTACGCGAGCTTTGGCACGATGCTCTTCATAGTTCTCCAGCTCAAACCCTAAAAGAAAGGGCCTGGTTGGAACGATGCCTCCACACAGCTGTTGTAGGTGAATGTTTCGAATCGAGGGAATCCCATGACCCAGTTAGGCTGCGCACACAATCTGCTCCAGACCTCCGAGGTAGCACGTAGGGAAGACCAGCTTCGTCAGTTTTATAATCTTACGCTTGGAGACGCTGATGTCCAGCAGTGAAGCAACAAAGTGGGAGCAGATGCTGGTGTTCACCCGATATTGCTCTTCATAATGCACACAGTCCTTCCCAAGGATCCATTTGATGGCTTTCACGTATAACAAGTTTTTCGCACCTGTCATACGCTTTAGGCGCTTGCAGGTAATCTTGCCAAGAAAGGTAGCCTGGGTCTTTCTGCAGGTGAGCCTCATTGGTGTTTCCATGAATTTTATTTTTCTAGCTAAAAGATTAAAAATACTATCCAGCAAGAAGTTGCTAAACTGAAAGGCTAGTCGATGTTGTGATTCACAATATTGCACAAGGGGCTGATTTATAGACTGGCTAAGTTTTGCTTGCCGAAGAAATCATGATCAACAATTATACCAAGTGGGTTGCTTCGCCTTGGTTTTCGACGTCGCAACATGTGAGGTGACAGCGAGGTGCAGGATCAGCTTGCAACTTGCTCCGCTAAGCTACCACATCGTTCACAAATCAACTAGTTGTTAGTAATACGAACCGCCGCCATCTCATCCGAATCGGATGAAATTGTAGAGAGAGGCTCTGTTGGGCAATGTGCCATGTATGAGCATTAATGTCAATCAATACAAATAGTCTGCAAGGAAATGCTTGCAGGGTTGCCTAGGTTCATTTTTCAAGACAAGAATCCACTTCCGTCACACGCGAAAGATTGTCAATTAATGTTTGGGCAGTTTGGCTAGTTGGCGATCTTTTCGCACGAGCACGAACAAGTTGATAATGCATAATAGCAACTTGGTGTAAATGGCTGGCACGTACCTTTTTTGACCGCCATTCTCAAGAAGCGGAAAAGATAAGTTATGGCATGTAGGGAATCATATTTATTGCAAAAGTTACCAAAGAATTAAGCAATTAAGGCATTTGCAAGAAGAAAGAGGTTTTTTTTAGAGAAGCTAAATCATTTGTCAAAGGTTTGCACAGAGACCCTTGTGAATACAAAAATGACCGAAATTGTAGAAAACCCTACACAAACTTCGACTCAAGTAAGTCTAAGTGAGCAGGTGAGGAATGCACCCCGCGTGCAGCTCTACGATGGAGAGTCTTATGCTACTCCAGGCATACCTACAAAGCCTAGCTAGCCTTTCACTCACCCAGTGAACCAGAAGTTATTGAGCGCGGTTCCTCATAGAGACCAGGCAATGGTTTTGGAGGATTGGGACAATGTATTTGACCCTGAGTTGTTTAGCAATCCTAAGAGCCTTCAGGAAGCTGCATGCGAAAGAGTGAAGCATACAATAACCAATTTCCCAAACGACTATGGTACTGCGGGCTTGCACAGTACATGGTCCCCTTGGTGCACCTTTGGCCAGAGATTGTAGCAACATGTGCGACACTGTTCGACCCAAACATAAGGGTTATCAATGACAAGGATTTTCGGGTAGTCATTAGCCCCGTGGCTATTCAAGATATGATGTGCATCCCGTTTCCTTTGGGTAAGGAAGTTGACAATTTTAACATAGAGAGAATGCAACAAAAGTGGGGAGAGCTCCAATCAGGGCCACAATTTTATCACTCCGAGCTTCAACATCCGATCAGTTCGACCCCACCCAAATTCCCTTTCAGTTTGAAAGCTCTGAGAGGTGTGGCACAATCTGTCATTTCTATGCTAGCGATGGTGTGCAGGTTGGACTCAGACAAAGAGGTTCATCAGTTTCAAATGTCCCTTTGTTTTATGCTAAAGAAGAATCACGAGAACCCACTTTTTGATTTTGCAAAGGTTATTGGCGATGGCATTTGGCTGCAGCTAAAGGAATTTGGGATTGGCTCTAGGTTCAGGTATTCGTCTTTCCTGGCCTACTTAATTTTGCACCAAAATCTGGATTATTTTTCAACGTCTATGCTCCTATCTATTTTTGATGAGAGTGGCTCAAGGAAGCCAATTTCGACATGGACACCCATCATGTCAAAAACCTTCGATTATTATGCGTTATCAGATGCGTTCATAGCCCCGGCTATAAGGGCTTTGGGTAAGGCTGGTATAAATATGACCGAATGCATATCACCCCATCAGAGGTCCTGTCTTGGGAAGTTAACTCCACCCTGTAACTAATTTTTTGGCACGGATTTCACTATGCTCCGCATGCCAGATTTCGTCCGAGAACCTTTCTGGCTTCCTCATTTCCTCTCCGATAGAGTGCTAGCCCTGGAGGCAATGAGACAACTATGTACCCTTGATGATGATTATTGGGGAGGAAAGCACTTAACCTCCCATTTGCTATTGCCAATCATGTTTGGTTCGATGTCGCTAGTTAAGAAGAGGACCCCGCAGATCGATACCTCAGTGATTCTACTTTTAAAGTTGGGTCACCTCGGGCTGGTGCTAATAGATGATCCTTGGAATTACAACCCTAAAAATAATTTGTTGAAAATCGACATCAAGATCTCGCATTCACCTTGGCCATTCTGGGACCTCTGGAGGGATCCCGAAGAGGGAAACATAAGTAGATATGTAGGCCTCAAATATTTGCCTACAGTGTATGGTCGACTACCCTGGCTGAATTTTTATCACATTATGGGGAAGGTCAACCCAAAGCTTGTGATCAACCCCCCTTTGGTCACCCAATTAAAGAAGCTCAATTGGGCACCCGAGAAGATGCAAGCTTTCTAGATATACCGACAGGAGATTCTGGCAGCTGGTAAGTTATACAATGAAGTCGCCCTCAATGAGAAGTTTGATGACATTTGGGAAAATGAATATCTGGATGTTGAGTATTCTCCGAACCATTCAACATCAGTGCATCAATCAAGAAGAGAGGAGGCTACTGCAGAATCTGGGGAAGAAGTAACTCAAAATTCCTCCGCCGTCGTCGAGAATCTGGTATTTGAAAAGAATACTGGTAAACAGCCTATGCAGGAGGAAGATCTGTGCATACTAGCATCCATGCCTGTCGCCTCCTCTAAATCAAAACAAAAGCCAAGGACCACTAGTGGTAAGAGACGGGTCATTCTCGACCTTGATGATTTCCTGGAGGAGAAGCGATAACGTACCGAAGAGGCTGACGCGGAAAAAGAGCAGCTAGTGAAGGAAGCGGTCGAGGCATCTGCGGCTCCGCCGAAACATCAGGTAAACTTTCCTCCCTCTTCTCTCTCCTCTATGTTTTTGGTCTCACCATATTCTGCCCCTGCTGTCTCATCCGTGCCAGTCATCTCCGCTTCTGGTTTTGCCGGTCTTTCCGGTCTTGCTCCTCTCATTTTCTCTTCTGCATCCTCTGCTTTCCATACTTTACCCAAAGCGCAATTTGGTGTCAGCACTGGGCTCGTAGGCCAACAAATTTTATCCCCAAGGCCCAGCCCTGCGGTTGGTGCATCTCCAGTTTTTCCTTACACCATCACTTCATTTTCACCCCTTCCGAGTGGCCAATTCATCCCGCCATTCTCCCCAGCTATTATAATGCGACCCAGCAAAACCTCTGATGCATTAGCTACACTATCTTTCTCGTTGGCTATCCCTCAGGAGTATCCTTTTGCTAGTGGATTGGGTATCCTGGCCCAGGAATATTTCTCGCAAGTCGATGCAAATAAAAGTGCCTGCGTCAACCGGATCAACAAGCGAAGAGTGAAGGATGCAACCAGACAGGCGGAGCCCCACTTGCAAACCGTTTTCAATGAAAGCCAGAATTCCTTGATGTTTGCGAAGATCACTCATAATGTGATCAAGGCAGTAAGCGAGATGCAGCCCAGTGATTATTCTGTGAATGTTGTTGGGTTAGACTTGCGGTAGGCCCACCCGCAAGATAAAGTTGAGCTGATGGAGGAGACTCAAAAAATAGTGACTTCGGATTTTCTCAAGCTCAGTCGGCAGGAGAAGAAGAAGGATGATCAGATTGTGGAGCTGAAAAGGAAGGTCGACATCTGGGTAAACAAATTCAAAGCCCAAGAGAATGAAATAGGTTGGCTAGAGAAGGAGAGGGGTACCTTCGAAGATAAAATCAAAGAGTTGCAAAATTTAGGCAAGGAGGTTGTTCTGACTCTTGAGAAGCAAGTTGAGCTACTCCGAGCAAATGAGGAGAAGCTCCAAGTGGAAGAAAAAGAACTCCAAGCTAAGTCTAACCTGCTAACTGAGGGCATGAGAGAGCTCCGACAGAACACCACTGTCGAGATTGCTGAAATGAGTACCAACTTAGAGTTGGAGGTCCAAAAGACTAAGCAGACCAAATTGGCCCTGGCAGAAAAGGAGAAGGAGGTTTTTACCCTGAAGGAGCAGATGTCCACATTGGATAAAAGCTTGGTAGAGGCAGTGGTAGGTTTAGGCAGCAAAGAGGCAGAATTGGCTGCCCTAAGAACCCAAACCCTTGTGCCTCAAATGAGCTCCTTGGAAATTGCCAAAGGGCTACACGCATCATACTAGGACAAGGTGAAGGCTTTGTGCCTTATCCTGCAGCCCACTTTAAAGTTTATGGTGCAAGCAGCTAGCCTCTATGGAACGTTGAGTGAATCGATACAATAGGTTCAAGAGTCAACTTCTGACAAGGTTCCCGAGGCTAGAATATTATTAGGTAAGTTGTATATCGCTTCGGATGAAGCATTGAGTAGCGTGGGCATCAACGACCGAATGACGACAGCTTTGGGTGCAAGTAGCCTCATCTCTGTGCATGAGGCCGTTTAACAGGTAGCAGATTGCAGAGCTCAATTAAACCAGGTTACCAACGACATGCGGGCGAAGTTTTCCCGTTTGACTCAGAGAGGTCTCCCTTCGCCTTTCATTGTAGACCAAGCAATAGCGGGTGTGGAACATATTGTTGAAATGATCGAAGAGAAGAAGCAGGATCTTTCTGTCTTGCAAACTTTTGATCAATCTCTGACTACTGAGGAGATCAAGGGGATCGTGCATCAATTGGCGTAGCTTTTCTTCCAATTGGAATTGGAAACTAAAGTATCAGGCGGATTGCCTTTCAAGGCAATTATTGATCTCAGACTGGCTCACGAGCATCTGTGAGTTCTCTCTACACGGAAAAATGAGGTATGGACCAATCTATAGGCCACCTTATTGAGGTTGTGAACATTCTTGTTGCTGAGCCAAAGGTTTTTGGGGTTCTCCTTTCTACGAGCGAAAAGCCCCTATGAGTCACCAAACTGTTCAACAAAAATTGCCAAAGGTCTTTGCAGTTTTATATTTACCTTTGCGGCTGCGCCTTATTTTTCCAAATGCTAACTGCCCTCGGAGCGCTCCACGTGGCTCCCTCATGAAGCTTTTCATTTTTCCTTTGCTTCACTTCTCTGTAGCCTTCGATTGCATGCCGTGTGGCTATCTTCTGAGTTGGGCCCGCCTCGTACTTTTTGCTCTCGGAGCGCTCCATGTGGATCTCTCTTGTGGCTTTCTGCTAGGTGCCTTTTCTACTTTCTGCCGAGCTCCGTCTGGGTGACACGTGGCATTTCTATTCCTGTGTCAGTTACCTTGGAGATGCTGACGGATCTTTTGTGCTTCCCGCTGCCGCGTGTCCTCTCCTATTGCTGCATGGTTTTCCATTTCGTATCATGGCCTCGCTGGCGTGTTGCTGATCGATGGATGTTTACTGTGGCAGCTTGAGATAATCTGGGCCGAAGATCACCGCGCGTTGTCTACTCTTTCATAATGCGTTTTCAAGCGGTGGGATGGCCAATATATGGGGCTTGGTTTTCTTTTATTAGGTTGTTGATTAAGTTTATAAAAAACTCCCAAGCACTGGGAAGTAAGCCTCATGTAATAGTTGCTTCTAATTCAAAGACTTCGAACCGTGCCAAATAAATTCGACCTTTCTATTTTCAAGCATTTGTTGGAACTATTGACCTGTGCTATTATTTTTATTTTGTATGAATGTCTGTTCTTCAATTTTTGTAACCTATTATAGCTAGAATGAATACAAATCATGTTTCTACTACTCTTCTATGTTAATACAAAGTTATGCTTGATTACATTATACAAATTAGAGGGTATTTTTGCATGACAAGTGCTTTTGAGAAAATTATCTTAAATAACAACAATTTAGTGATTTGGGCCTTTACATTATGCACTGTGCTCTGATAAAGTTGTCTAAAGATTTGGCGCATCGCCTGTAGTGTAAATTTTACATTTCTCGCAATCTCCCTTACCTTTTACTTCACCCATTAAGTGAAGAGCCGGCTTCGATAAAATCTTGGAGGTTATTTAGCTAGCGCATAATGTCCCCCAATAGTTAAATTTCCCATAAAGTTGCTGCTACATGCAAAATATTGCATCAACAGTAGCTACTTTCCTTAATGTTTTGTATTCAAATTGAATAGGAAGTGCTTCTTTCTTCCCATACACCAATTCATATGGTGTAAATATGGTTGTGGTCTTCCAAGTTGTCCTATAGGCCCGTGCTGCCTCAAGAAACTTGTTTTCCCACTCCTTCCTATGAATTTGCACCGTCTTTGTGAGGATGTTTTAAATTTGCCTATTTGTGACTTCAACCTGCCCATTAGCTTGAGGGTTGCAAGGTGTTGACTTCCTATGTCTGACCTCATACTCTTGAACCAATTTTATAATCAACTCTGATGTAAAATGGGGTCCTTGGTCTATGACAATCTCTCTTGGAATTCCATATCTTGTGAATATATCCTCAAAAAAAATTTGACACATTACCATCTCTTACAAATTATAGAGCCCTAACCTCCACCCACTTTGTAAGTTAATCTCTACATACTAGTATGTACTCTTTGTTGTTTGATGTTGGTGATATGGGGCCAATAAAGTCTAATCCCCATTTGTCAAATGGTGCTATTGCTAACTATGATTGCAATGGAATTTCAACTGATTTTGTTAGCATTCTCATTCTTTGTCACCTATCACAACCCCTAGTATACTTCGTTGCATATTTATGAAGAGTTGGCCAATAGTAGCCTGTATTGAGAATCTTAAGAGCTATCCTCTTTGCTACAAAGTGTCCCCCATAGGGTTCATCATGGTATGCTTTAAGGATATCATTTACTTCATCTTCTCTGATACATCTCCTCATTATGTTGTCTGGGCCCATGTAAAATAAGTATCCATCTATCCAGGAGCAGGGAAAATCTTGTGAACCAACTGCCTCTTTTCTCTTGGTGAGAAATGGGATGGAGTCTATCCTGCTACAAGATAGTTGGTAATATTTGCAAACCAAGGTGTATACAGAGATAGAGAAAATAAATTCTCATCTGAGAATGAATCATCAACAACATGTTATTTTGATTTGTTTGGTAGTCTAGATAGAAAATCTACCACTATATTTGCTTTACCTAGCTTATCCACAATGGTAATGTCAAATTATTGAAGCAACAATAACCACCTAACAAGCCTACCACTAATCGCTAGTTTGTTCATTAGATATCTTATTGTTGTATGGTCAGTATGTATGAACACTGGATATCCTATAATATAATTCTTGAATTTGTTTATTGTATATACTATTGCCAACATCTCTTTCTCCGTCATTGTATAATTGAGTTTTTCCCCTTATAGATTTTTTTTGATGTAATATATGGCATAATCTTTGTTGCTTTCCTTCTGTCCAAGTAAAAATCCTATAGAAAAATTAGAAGCATCTGTATGGATATAGAAAGGTAAGGTCCAATTTGGTCCTCTCAAGATAGGGGTTTTGGTCAATTTTGTCTTAAGTGCTTCAAAAGAGTGTTGACAAGCAACTGTACACTCGAATTCTACATCTTTGGACAGTAAAACAAATAGTGGAACTACAAGTTTGCTAAAGTACTAAATGAATCTCCTATAATACCCAACATGTCCTAGGAAAATTCTAACACCTTTTTGTCTTTGATGCATAGGGAGTGTTGAAATTACTTAAATTTTGTTGGGGTCCACTTGAATTCCTTCATTTGACACAATATATATCCTAATACATTCTCTTATGACATCATTATGAAACATTTTTTATGACTTAGGGATAAATTATGTTCTTGAAACCTTTTTAGCACCTTCTCTAGATTGAAAAGTGCTTCATCATATGTATTCCCATAAGTAGTGAAATCATCCATGTAAACTTCCATGGAATCATGTGCAAAGTCTGAGAATATACTCAATACTGGCATCTGGAAGGTGGTTGGTGCATTACACAACCCAAATGGCAGGACATAATAAGCATATGTGCCACAAGGACATGTGATAGTTATCTTATCCTGATCTTTTAGGGCAATCTTTTTTTAGTTATAGCCACTAAATCCATCCAGAAAGGAAAAGTACTTCTTGCCTGCTAATGAATCAAGTACTTGGTCTATGAAGGGGAGTGGAAAGTGGTACTTTCTAGTTACATCATTCAGTTCTCGGTAGTCTACACACACTCTCCACTTTCCTCCTTTCTTTGGGAAAATTACTAGAGGTGACACCCATTGACTATTAGAAATAGGATAGATAAAGCCTGCATCAAGCAATTTTTGTAATTCTGATTTAACTATGTCTCTGACTGTAGGGTTCATTCTCCTTTGGGGTTGCCTTATGGGTTTAAAACCATCATTGATATAAATCCTATGCATGCACAAGTTAGGGTCTATCCCCTTCATGTCATGGTAATCCCATGCAAAGGCTACTGTGTGTGCTTGCAACACGTTTATTAGTGAGGTCTATTGTATATCAGTCAATTGACTATTAACATTCAATGATTTAATCGACATTATCTCTAAAGTATTGGATGATGTTTGAACTGATGAGATGTCAAGTGTTGCTATATTTGGGACACATTGGTGTGGTAACAAGGTGTGGAATATTTAGGAAATTGACTCAAATTAGCTGTTAGGAATCAAATTTTATAGAGGACCCTACAGACATGTTAGATAGTCTTGATACTACGGGTCCCTACCATAGTTATTTTGCATGATGTTTACTATCAAGTCATCTTCATCTTGGTTTTCTAACAAAGGATTGCATTCAATAGTCATCAAGGTTTGCAAGGAATACTAATCCTCCTCATCTAGGGTAGGCCAAATGGTTTGTTCTAGGTCTGCCTGTGGCTAGGCTGGTGGACAAAGGACCAATTTCTTAGTCACCTTTCCATTAGAGATAATCATATTCCCAGACCTGCAACCTATAAAGGCATCTACTATTTATGTATACACTCAAATTCGGTCTGAAGGATTAATAAAATACAAGTTATTTAATTAATAATCTTTAATTCTTCTACTTATAAATAAATTGAAAAATTTATTTATATAGTTCATTTTCTCTAATTCTTTCTATTCTAAACCATTTTCTTCATATCTTGATTAAATAAACAAATTTAATTAGTTTGTTTTATTTAATTAACCTCTTCTCACTAAATTTTAATTTTAAATTCGAATTTAAGCACATTTCTACTAAATTCTTCCCACCTTCCACCTCATCATGTGTCTCAAGAATTAAATATTTCTAATATTTAATTTGGCATTTATCATCAACAAATTCTAACTAATTTGGGACACTTGGCCTTCATCTTCATTTGATTCCTCTTCAAACTTGGTAGTTTGTTCTTATGCAAGGAATACACTTCCCCTTTTCTCTCTAACCTCTTCATCTTCAACCGTCCATCTCTCTAGATTGAATCCTGATCGTTGATTCCTGACACCTAGGCTCATGCCTTGGAAAATCTATAAATAGGCCCTCATTTACAACAAAAGAGAGAGCTAAGCATTTGTAGAAATTACATTCTACAAAAATTTAATTAACATTTTTATTTTAGTGAGCATTTTAGTATTAGAATTTTAGTATCAATTAGTTTAATCATGGCATTTTCATTAGCAACATCTTAATTACAACATTTTTATCATATCATTTTCATTAGCAACATTATTATCTTTGCATATCATCTACAACTAGTTCGTTATCATGTAATGTAGGAAACATCTCTTGCATTTCTAACATCTCTTATTCTTCAGGTTGTCATTTGGAAAATCACATGCACATACAATCTAAGAGTAGAATGACTTAAAGAATCCTTGGAGATAGAGGATAATGAGACACCATTGAGGAATTGGTGTATTAGTTTGATTGTTATTTGAATTCCTTGATATAATGTTTCATTGGCGTGTTATATAAGTTTTACTTTGCTTATTCACGTTATTTACATACACCACATAAATTGACACCTACCGTGGGGCCTAGCCCCATTTTAAATATTTTTCTTGCAAGTTTCGTCAACAGGTTCATTCATGAATCCTAATGTAGCGCATCCACTGTCTATTTCAATGAATTAGTGGTGACTTTTGGCACATCCAAGCTTTGTTATAGCGCATATGCAACCCAAACCAGAGCATTTACCTCTCACTTCTATGCATATATAGGATTTGATTTCCCTTTTCTATTTTCCATAATAGAGCATTGAATGTGTTTAATTGGTAGGTAGCTCCAACATTTTTGAGGTCAAAGGGAATGATGTTCCGACAAAAGGTTCCCCATGGATAAATGAAGGCTGTTTTATGTTGATCTTCAGGAGCAATGCGAATCTAGTTGTATCTTGGGAATCCATCAATTAAAAATAGCATTTCATTCCTTGCTATCAAGTCCACAATCATATCTATATTTGGTAGAGGAAAGCCATATTTGGGACATGACTTGTTTAGATCCCTAAAATATGTGCATATTTTAATGCCCCTAGTGGGTTTAGTGATATGTACCAAATTTTATATTCACTCGAGATAGCCAATTGGTCTAGTAAAATCCACATCTAATCAATATTGAAGTTCTGCCTTGACTAACAATGCTATTTGGGGGTAGATTTTGTGTAACTTTTGCTTTACGGGTTTTTCCCCTAGTATTATTGTTAGATGATGTAACACTAGATTGGGGTCCAATCTTGGCATGTCCATGTAGAACCACATGAAGTTCACTTGTCTATCTTGGAAGAATTCCATGAAGTTAACCCTTTCCTGCTCAAATAATGAAGCTACAAAGTATGTGATCCTGATACTATCTATGGTATTGATGTTTGCTTCCTTAGATTTTTTGATAAGCACTAGAGATCCCTCTTGATCCATGGGTATATTTTCAAACCTTCCATCCTTCGGTACCTCTGAAAGGTTTTCACCCTTGGATGCGTCCTTTGTTTTTACTATTTTGTGGTCTGGAAGTGTTGCATAGTAGTTTTCACCAGGAGACCTATTTATGACTTATATTTTTGTGACTGGAATGTTTGGCATCCTCCCCAAATTATTCCATTGTGTCAAGTTCTATGGTAAAACTGCCTCTATGATCTCCAAGGGGTATTCCCTCTCTAATTCCCACGAACTCAGTGATATCTTCATCATTTTTGAATGTATTTATACTAGGTGGATCTCGTTGGTCCTAATCTATGAGTCGGGGATAGAAAGTGAAAGGTTGTTGTCTGAGGGTGTATGATAGAAAGATATTAAAATAAGGTTTAAATATTATGATCTTGGAATAGGTCACCGATGTTGGACTCAAGGGAACACTAAGAGGGGGGGTGAATCAGTGCAACAAATCTTAACTTTATTAATCTGAAACTCAACCATTCTATCATTACATTAAAAGAAAGATGCAAGAATTCAAAGGAAACATTCATAAAACCATAAAAAAAGGAGTTTTGAATGGAAACCCTATTAGGGGAAAAACCATGGTGGAGGTTAATCCATAATTTGAGTACTCAAATAAAGTTTTGCAAAAATAATGCACTTGCATTCAGGAACACTGCTCAAAAGAGAAGGCTCACTGCCTTACAAAAGTTTAGATTAAAACCATCTAAAGGATGAACTAAGATAGTAGCATCTATTCATGCCAGGTTATAGTTCTGGTGAAGCTCATAGATTTGATTCTGGACCTGCTTTCTGACTCTGTACTTCGCTCTACTCTGCTCTGCTCTTTTTTGTTCTTCACATCACACATAGTTAAATTCACACTATTACTCTACTGAATTTCACACCATATTCATGTTCCATATGTTTTCTATCTTCACACACTTCTCCACATATAACACACACAAAATGATAAAACCGATCTCATATATATCCGTTATCAAGGATTTGATCATTCTTATGTCGACTTCATAAAACATTTAGTTCTTCTCAAATGTCGGCCGGATCCACCACTAATTCTTTATGTGCATCCTCCAAAGTCAGTTAGGACAAAGAGAGGACCCAAACAAACATAATAGAGCATGAAAATATTTGATTAATTACTCCTTATACATCTGTGATTGCTATATTTGTCGAGTCGGCCTTCTAGCACATATAATCAATAGATAAGTGCACCAGGTCTCCTAAATCGCGTACTAGTGAATGCGTATCAGTATAATTCATGAATAAGCATAAAAAAACATCAAAAAAATTCCTTAGAGATCCACAACCCAAAATAGTAGTTTGGTGAGGTATACCGATCAACTTTTATGCCTGTAATTGGATGCCCTGTTCTACCAGTGTAAACCAAAACTGTATTGTAGATTAGATGCATGAATTAGGTTGCCATCAATGAAAAAAATTACAAGCCATATGTCAACAATATCCCCCTTTGGCATTGATGGCAACACTTAGTGAAAAACGACTAAGTGTCAGAATCATTATAAGTATGATGCCAAGCTTTACTGCACTTTCTCCTCTTAAGCATTTTTCACTATATTCTCTCCCCCTTTGACATCAATGACAAAGCATAGAAACCATATGCCAAAAGGACAAAAAATGTGTTCAAAATTTTCAAAACTTTAGAATATATATGCCAACAATTCTCCCCCTTAGACCAAAACTTCAAAAATTTGAAAACAATTAACTACTACTTTAGAAAATTATCTTATGATTTTTCTTCATTTCCGAAAGGAATTTCTTCCAAGCATCTATTGTGATTCCAACGATAATGATAAAACTATTGTTCTTGGATGTTTTGTTGACAATTTCAGTTAAAGATTCTGGAATTGTAATTGCTTCTTCCAGTTTCTCACCTTTCCTTAATATCTCCACCATCTGCTCCAATCTGCATTCGGTTAGATCCTTCACCTTCCAAAAAGTATCAACAAGTGTGTTCTTGGTAAATTGAATTTTGGTGTGTTTAGACTGTAACTCCCAAATCCTTTTCCTGATGGTGCCATCCTGATCCTGAGACATATCAAAGCTTTTCCCAATACCATTCAACTCTGTTTTAATTTGTTCCAATTTCTCTTTGTAATTACTAACAGCATGAGGCCAACGGATGCAATAGTTGTAGATGTTATTAGCTGAATTTATGCATTGCCTCAATTCATTCATTTTCTTCTTTAGTTTCGTAAGTGATACTCTAAACTGCTCCTTCAGGTGAGAGATAACTTCACCTTCTTCTTTGTCTTTATCTTCAGAGTTCA
Source organism: Sequoiadendron giganteum (assembly GCA_007115665.2). Classification (NCBI taxonomy): domain Eukaryota; kingdom Viridiplantae; phylum Streptophyta; class Pinopsida; order Cupressales; family Cupressaceae; genus Sequoiadendron; species Sequoiadendron giganteum. The sequence goes on along the minus strand of CM021107.1, from coordinate 321,263,925 downwards.
TTGTCTCTTACTACATTCAATCATTTCCTCAGGTAGAATGTTCTGCAGACTTTCCAATTTGATCTTGCAGTGCTCAACATGAGCATTTAATACACTCAAAATCATATCTTGATCATATGATTGTCTAACAGACCATAACCTAGTGATCTTCTGCATTCCACCTTCTTCCTGAATAAGCTATTGTAGCTTTCCTTTGACAAATCATCTTCTTCCTCACTGGCTTTTTTCTGGTTCTAATTCATTTTTCTCAATTTCTTCATCAAACTCTTCGTCTAGAATATCCACAATCTCCTTTTCTTTACCTTTTCCATCAATTTTGGGAACTTTTCATTCCAAAGATCTATACTCAATAATTTATTTTTCTCTTTTCTGCTTTTTATCCATGCCACCAGAAGAGGAACCAACTTCCATTGTTCATACTGGAGGGGAAATATTGACCGAACCACACTTTTCAAGCACATTCTTAAAGAAATTTTCAAATACCATATCCCAATCAGCCAAGCTCCTAGAATATGAGTATATTTGACTACAAACTGGTTCATTTGTTTTCCACACCACATTGTCGATCTTTGGAAAACAATTCAAGAAATACATTAGTAGGCATATGATCAAAGTACCGAACCTGAAAGGGTAGCCTGTTTCTTTTGTCAGTTGCACATTCTCGACTAGCTGATCCTTTATCAACCCACACAGGTCAAAATTTGGACCTTCGATTATCATCTTGTGATAAATATAGATTGTGTCAACCGAGGTCGCTTCTTCTTAGTTTCTGAAAAAGACTTTGCATGAAATTCCATGTGCAATGTATTTTGTAACAAGATTCTTGATTTTTGCAATAATCAACGCCCTTTGATCTCTGATTATTTTGGTTAGGGTTTCAACTTCCTTGTTTTAAATGGATTTCTTCTTTGGTATATCTCTGACTTTGCATAATCCAGTCAAATTCTCAATTACCTCCTTTGAAATGATGTAGGGTTTATCCAAAGTTAAAGTATCATCATGTAATCTTCTCAAGATGAATTTGACAAATTATGTGTCCTCAAAGTATGGAAACACATTCCAAATAGCCAAATTTTTGTGTTTGGCTTCACTCAATTGCTTCAATTCGTTGGGTAATAGAAATTCCTCATGGACCTAATCTTTGCACTATTATATTCATCCAAAATGATTGTCCTCTTGATTTGTTCCATTTTTCTTTCACGCTTAGGTTTAGCAGCCGCACACCAAAATATATGAAAATTTTGAAGACAATTTGAAATACTTGATAGATTTTTAGTTTTGACGGCGAATGAATTTCTCTGCTTCAAAATTCTTGTATCGAGTGCTCTCCTTCTTCTCTTCTTCGATGCAAAGTGACAAATGACGATTCCAACTTGACTTTTGTAGTTTGCACACGTGCAATAAATGCATTTGCCCTAAGTTTTTTGGGTAATCTATTTTCTCAGACAATGAGAGAAAAATTCTCTTGTGGACCTATGAATTCTATGAATATCCTTTTGAAAGTTCTTGAAAACTTTTGCACGTCATAAATATACCTTTTTGACCATTCTTTGCGTTCTGATACCATCCATAGACAAGGGAGGAGAGATTTTCTTGAAAAACTCCCCCTAGGCCAGTGGCCTGAAATCAATTACCAGAAGAGTTACCGGAAGTAGGTTCTAGTGCAGAACCATTTCCATCATCAGAATCATTCTTCCTTACCCATGTCTTCTTCATCTCATCTCTTATCTCATCTTTAGTCACTTTTCCTTTTCCTTTTCCTTTATCATTTTTCTCTATATTCTTGCCTCTGTGTACCGGACCTCTTTTTCCCATATTTTTGTTTCTGCAGAATTTTGCAATGTGACCAAAATTTTTGCAATTGTAGCACACAATATTCCATTGATTTCCTCTTGATCTTCATTGATTAGCAATATTCCCAAATTTCCCACATGTATAACATTCAACATTCTTTGACACATTTCTGCACTCAATTGATTTATGACCAAACTTTTTGCATTTGAAACATTGACCAGAAAATGATGAATCTCTTGATTTCATATTACTTCTACATTGAGTATCCATATGGCCAAATTTATTGCAAGAAAAATAGTATCCATTAAAATTTTGAGCATTAGGTTGTCTTACCAGATACCTTCCAACTTTGTTCATCAGGTTTCCTTGTCTGAAATTCTTCTGTCCAGTTCTGGAACTTTCTCCTTTTTCATATCCAAGACCTCTCTTATCATTTCCACTCTTTTTTCCTTGAGTCATCTCATCAAGTTTCATTGAGCTAATCTTAAAATTTTATTTGTACTCATTTGCAATAGTAAGTTCATTTCTGAGGATGACAATTTGCTTACCAAGTTCTTCTTCATTGTTTCTCGATTGTTGCAGTTATCTTTCTACCTGAGTGAATTCTTCATTTATTCTTCCATGTTCATCAAATTTCTCCTTTAAGGACTATGCTAGATTATCTTCATTCTTATTCCTTTCTTCAATCTCTTTAGTCAACTTCATCACCATAGATTCCATCTCATGCTTTAGGGTAGCATTTTCTCTGGCAAGATTTTCACATTCTTCAGTTATTTCCTTCAAGGTCTGATTCAGGTGAGCATCATCCATGTTTTCACTCTCTTGTTGCTTGATCTAATCACATAGATCCTTTCTCTTCTCCCTGGATTTAACAATCTCATCCTTCAATGACTGAATGAATTTCTTAACATCCTTAAGATTTGCTTTCAATTCTTGTACTTCTTCTTTAGACTGATCAAGGTCATCAAGTGCCACCAAAAGCTGTTGTTGAAGACTACCAGAGTCCATCACATTCCAAGATCCACCTCAAGCTACTAAAATTCTTTAGAGGAACCAGATGCTCTGATACCAATTGTTGGACTCAAGGGAGCACTGAGATGGGGGGGTGAATCAGTGTTCAACAAATTTTAACTTTATTAATTTGAAACTTAACCATTCTGTCATTACATTAAAATAAAGATGCAATCATTCAAAGGAAACATTCATAACACCATAAAACATGGATTTTTGCATGGAAACCTTGTTAGGGGAAAAACCCTATTGGAGGTTAATCCAAAATTTGAGTACTCAAATAAAGTTTTACAAAAAGAATGCACTTGCACTCAGGCACACTGCCTAGAGCTCACTGCCTTACAAAATTTAAGATTAAAACCATCTGAAGGATGAACTGAGATAGTAGCATCTATTCATGCTAGGTTACAGTTCTGGTGAAGCTCATAGATTTGATTATGGATCTGCTTTCTAACTCTATACTTCACTCTACTCTGCTCTGCTCTTTTCTGCTCTTCGCATCACACATAGTTAAATTTGCACTATTAATTTGCTAAATTTCACACCATATTTGAATTCCATATGTTTTCTATCTTTACACACTTCTCCACATATAACACACACAAAATGATAAAACCAATCTCATATATATTTACTATCAAGGATTTGATCATTCTTATGTCGACTTCATAAAACATTTAGTTCTTCTCAAATGTCGGCCAGATCCACCACTAATTCTTTATGCGCATCCTCCAAAGTCGGTTAGTAAAAAGAGAGGACCCAAAAAAACATAATAGAGCATGAAAACATTTGATTAATTACTCCTTATACATCTACAATTACTATATTTGACGGGTCGGCCTTCTAGCATAGATAATCAACATATAAGTGCACCGGGTCTCCTAGATCGCGTACCAGTGAATGTGTATCAGTATAATTCATGAATAAGCATAAAAAAAAATCAAAAAACCTTCCTTAGAGATCCACAACCCAAAATAGTAGTCTGGTGAGGTATACAGATCAAATTTTATGCCTGTAATCGAATGCCCCATTCTTCATCCTATTTTGCCAGTGTATACCAAAATTGTATTGTAGATCAGATGCATGACTTAGGTTGCCATCAATGAAAACACTTACAAGCCATATGCCAACAACCGATACACTCAAAAGAGTCATTGAAGGTATCCTCATTAGACAACTTAGCAATAAAAGGATTTTTATCTACATCTACAAGTTTAATTTCAATATTTGAAGGCACAATATCTAGTTTCCCAAACCCTAGCCCTTAAAAACATGTTTGAAAATTATTGAGATATGTTCCATAATTCCTTATTTTTGTAAACCAAGTCCATTGTGACCATCGTACCCCATGTGTTCCATAGGCTGAAATCCTTTGGTGTACTTTTCAACTGGGAGTATGACGATATCTTCTTTGTCTTTGTAGATCCATATTGATATATCTTCTTCGATAAATTCCTTGTCAATTTCACCCCATTTGGAAAATATGGTGATAATGCATTTGATTATCATGTGTTAGACACTTCTTGTGATTTGACTAGTTTTCCATATGACCTAGGTGATGAGGGAAGTTGACCAATACAAAAATACTGTGTCATGTCATATTCCCCACACCTTTATCTTTTACTTGAATCTTGACTTCTAGAACAACTGTAGATTGAGTGGATGTCTTAGCTAGTGTCATTGAATAAATGTAGGATTTGGAGGAGGAGGATTTTCCATTATTAAGAACACAAAGCATGGTGTATCCTCTCAAGTTGTTGTAGTATGGAAAAGAATCAGGATCTCCTAGTATGGTTATTTAATTTCCATTATGGTAGAAATTTAAATACTTGTGGAAGGTTGATGGCATGGACTACATGACATGTATCCATGGGTGACCAAGAAGTACATTGTATGGGAACTAAAGATCTAACACTTGGAATATTGTATCCTTAATTACTAGTCCCACTCAGATAGAAAGGGTGATGGTCCCTTTGGAAGGTCGTCATGCATCATCATAAGATCTGATCACTATCTTCTTGTTTGGATCTATAACTTCCTCAAAGTATCCTAATATTTTTACTAGTTTTAAGTTGTAAATGTTCAAATCAACACCACCATCTATTAGGACTCATTTAATTTTGTGCTTATGGACAAATATTTCTAACTGGCGTGCATCATTATGAGTGGAGAAATGTGATGTCATATCTTTTTCGGAGAATGTAAGATGATGGGTACAAGTGAGATGCCCGACCATGGCTTGAAATTGGTCCACATTCATATTTTTAGGGATTGAGGATTCCTTAAGAGATTTATCTAAGATGCATTTATGGATCGGTGATATGCACAAAAGCTCTAGAATAGATATTTGTGCTGGTTTTTTACCCAATTGGTCCATAAGATTATACTGTGGTGTAGTAGGGGTTCTAGATGTGGCTCCTTGTAGAGTAATTTCACCTCTATGGGTTGTAATGACACATTCTAGATTCATTTTTTTTTATAGTAATGGTGGAAACTATTGGAATTAATGCTCCAACATAAATCAATAGTGAACTACACATATGTGGTGCATGTGTCATAAGTTATGTTTAGGTGTCCATTCTATTTAGTTAAGTCTAGTTTGTTGTCACTAGATCCAGTTTGCTGTCAAATAGTTAAGATTAGCTATCAATATATTTAGCATGATTATAGGAAAGTTTTTGGGTTTGTTACATGTATAAAAATGTATTGTTGATAATGAATAAAGAACTGAATCTTTTTATTTCTATTCATTATGTCTCCTTTTCTGCATTTGCTATTATACTTCTAATTTGGTATCAGAGCCAGTAAATTGGTGTAGCATGAGAGTGTTTCTTCATTTTCTATTTTTGTGGAGGAGTTGCTCATAGGAGGGCCTACGTATTGTGCTATATACCCGATTGGAGAAAGCTGTTGCCACTATTTGGGTTCCATTGTTTTGTTTATGCTCAGTCTAAAAGGTGAAGGGAGCTCTGTGTAAATTTACCAACTATGAAGAAGGCAATACCAGAAATTGTTGAATGTTCACACCATCCATATGCCATCAAAAGGAGTTGTAATTGAAGATGAGACAAGCTATTGTAGATCTGCAGATGCTGTGCAAAAGCAATGACAATGTAGAGGACTACAATATTGAAGTTTGATGTTATTGTTCCATTATTTTGAGGTGTCCAGTACTTACTGCTGCTCATAATATTTCTACTTTGAAATATTCACAGAGGTAATTTTTTGTTGTTTTCTTCACAGAAGTATCTGAAAATGGAAACACCTTTAGAAAAATTCAATGGTCATAATTTTCACATATGGAAGGTGAAAATACAAATGCAATTGATGAACAAAAATCTATGGAGTATAGTGAATGGTACAAAAGTAGTACCTATAGATGCTAAAAAGAAGATTGATTGGGAAAGTAGAGATGAAAAATCTAAGTCCATTATTGGTCTTGCTCTTTCAAATTCAGAATTACATCATGTTAATTTGGAAAAATCATCAAAAGAAATGTGGTATGAATTAAATAAGTTGTTTGGACCAAAAGCAACAAATGAAAAATTCTCTTTGAAGCTGCAATTATCTAGATTCAAGATATTTGATAATATTACTATGTCTAACCACATAAACAATCTTAGATCTCTCATTAAACAACTAGCATAAATTGGTGTTGTGATAGATAAAGAGGATTCTAAAGCTATTTTGTTAAATAGTTTGTCTTCAAAATATAGCAATGTTGTCTTTACTCTTAGTCAGATACCTGCAAAGACTTTAGATGATATGATCTCAACACTCTTAGTTGAAGAAGAGGAATGATAGGAGATTCTGGAGGTGACACTCAACCAGAGCTTGCATTATACTCAAAGAAAAGAATGGGAAAGAGAATGCCAGGTAAAAGTGAGATTGAATGTTACTATTGTAAGAAAATTGGTCATACAACAATTAATTGTAAAATCCGTGCTAATGAACTTTTCAAAGGGAAAATTAAAGAGTCAATAAATATAGTTGTTCATGAAGAACCACCAGATGTTGGTAGTGATGATGATTTCATTGAAGATGAAGCAGTTGTTTTATTTTGAAGAGGTCAACACTTTGAAGACAGTGAATGATGTAGTAGAGGATAGATAAATGCTCAATAGTTTGAGGTGTTTGTGGATCAAGAACTATACCTCACTGGGGTTATGAGACATGCATGTGAGGATTGGTGTCCAATAGTTTAGAGGGGGATCCAAAATCTAGAAGTTCAATATCATACCTTTATGAAGGTGATGAGACATTTCACGTGCAAATGGTGTCTAATGATGTTGGGAACTTGGATGATAGCTAGATGACTATACTTGGGAGCAACTTGAAGAATTCTTATTGGTCTGAGAACTGTTTTCAAAGAACAACTTCTACATAATGTATTTCCTATTATTTTTTAGTCAATCAGTTTAATGTTGTAGCATTAAGAGGGGGTGTTGGAATTAATGATCCAACATAAATCAATAGTGAACTGCACATATGTGGTGCATGTGTCATGAGTTATGTTTAGGTGTCCATTCTGTTTAGTTAAGTCTAGTTTGTTGTCACTAGATCCAATTTTCTGTCAAATAGTTAAGATTAGCTGCCAATCTATTTAGCATGATTACAGGAAAGTTGTTGGGTCTGTTACATGTATAAAAATGTATTGTTGATAATGAATAAATAACCGAATCTTTTTATTGTTGTTCATTATGTCTCTATTTCTACATTTGCTATTATATTTCTGATTGAAATATGGTTGTTAGTTTCCTAAATATGGATCAATGTATAGTCATAATTGATAGTTGTATAACTAGCATTATTATTTTTAAGGTACTACCCTGGTTGGTGGCATTTATTTTTCCATAGTTGTGTAAAGGATCCTTGAAGACCACATGGTCATTGTTTGAGAAATTGGTTTGGTTCTCCACACCAATGTCTCATTTTTCAATTAAGTCTTGAATAAAGTTCTTTAGTTTGAAATAGTTAGGAGTGGTGTGTCCTTTCACTCTATGGTAATCATAGAAATCAGTGTCCTTCCACCATGTGGGTTTGAATTGTAGTTCATATTGTCTAATTTCTGGGAGAGTGACTAAGTTTTCTTGGATTATTTTTCAAATTACAGACTCGATGGGCTCTCCTAGATGAGTATACTTCTACTGTGGGGTGCTATTTTTCCTAGGAGGCACTCTCTATGTGTTGTATTGGATATTTGTTGAGGTTTGAGCACTTTTTGGAGATTGTATGTGTAAGGCAGGTTGAGCATGTTAAGCCATCTTGGCATCAACCACACCATCATTAATGACATTTTTATTTTTGTTCCAATAAAAAGGTTTGTCATTTGAACAATTTGAATAGTCTTTGTTATCTTTGAAAATTTTGAGAAGTCTTTTGGAAATAAGGGATATCTTAATAGTAAGCCCCTTCTTGATAACTTCATCAAAAGAATTTAAGAAAAACATTTTTAGATGGAACCCTATTTTGGTATTCATGTTTTGAATGAACATTTCGACTAGTTATTTCTCAAGAATATGGCATGAAAATTTACTAGCTAGGTTTCACCATGTTTGTAAGGAGGTGAAGGTTTCTCTAGTGTTCTGTTTCATAGTGCATAAGTCAGTCATTGAAATTTTATGCTCTATATTGTAGGAGAAATGTGATAAATTTCTCAGCTAGTTCATTAAAGGTACTAATGCTAGCCGAGAGTCAAGAAAACCACTCCATGGTCTGCCCTCCTAAGCTTCTTGGGAATAGGTGCATGAGATAAGTTTCATTATGCATAACCTCTAAGAAAGCTACATAAAATTCTCTAATATGATTGCAAGGGTCTCCCTTTCCTTTGTACTTATCAAATTTGGATATTTCAAAGTGATGTGGAAAGGGTGGCATAGGTATAGTCATGTCAAATGTATAAGGGCATATGTCCTCTAGCATATAGCTCTTTTTTATTGGACCCATGTGGATATTGATAATTTTTTGTTGTAGGTTTTGGATTTGGAGAGATAAATTGTTGGGATGTCTGGTAGTGGGTATGTTGATGGAATTTTAATTGGATGTGGGATGTGCAGATGGATGACCTTGGGGGAAATTTATAATGAGGTATTTTGATTAATGTATGAATAGTTTAGGGGAATGTAATTATGAGCGGATATGTTGGAATTAAAAAATGGTTTAATGAGGTATATTGTTGTTGTTGGTTTATGATATTTTGATTTGGAACCGATTGATGGATGTTGTGGTGTGGATGTATGTATTTCTTATATGGGTGATGTATTGATTATTTCGTAAATGAGTATGAACATTTGATATAAGTGGTTGAGAATTAGGGGATGTGTATGAGGGTGCTTTCATATTTTCATTGAAATGGAGTTGTTGGAGTTATTAGGTGGAAGGTGGTGTTGATAGAATGGATTGGTAATAAAAATTTTATTTTTATGTTGTTTGTGTTAGTGTTCAAGTTAGGTGATGGTGCTTGGTAAAGGTGAGATGATTGTGATAATGTTTATGGATTAATTATCAAGGTGGGGTGGATAGTTTGACTAGACATTATGTTATATAATGGGTTGGTTATCTTCATAATTTACATGTGAGTCTGAGTGTGTATGAGAGGTACTGAAACTTGTGTGAAGTTATTGGGTATGGTTGTTTATGGGATAACCATAGCAATTTGTCGAGATGTGATGTTAGGATAATGTGAAGAATTAATGGGAGGATTGTTAGGAGGTTGGATGGTAAGTTTGTTATTTTGTTGCATGGAAGGTGGTATGATGTTGTTGGAACTAATTTCCCTCAAGGTCAAGGATGGAAAATAATTGGTGACTTTATAGATAAGTGTGATGTCAAATATGGAGGGAAACGTAGCTACCTATTGTGCAAGTACCAATAATTACTAATTATGATTGATTCCTAGAATTGAGTCTACCGGTTTCATTGCGTTAGGATCTTGTTGGGCTTTAGCCAATTCCTCGAGTGTTATGTATTTTTAAATCTACCAAAGTTGGGACTATTATTAGGACTTAGTGGAGGTGGTTTTCAAAACCTCTCTCTACAAACATGTTTGTCAATTATCCTGGTGTTTCAAGGAAAGGGTCTATGCTTGGGGTATCATATTAGACTCTTGTTGGTGTTGCATTTTCTTCTTAGTTTGTGACCTTGTTTCTATCAGAATATAAGAGATTTTTGACCTTTTGACTTGGATGCATTTTTCAAGTGGCTAAATGAGGTGGACATGACCAAGAAGTGTAACTAGATCTTAGAATTTTGATGATCAAGATTTAGATAAAATATATTAAATTTTCGACTAGACTTGTGAGTCCAAAAGTCAATAGATTTAGGGTGTTGGTGGAATAGGTCAACTTAGAAGATCCTAAGTCAAAATACCCACAAATAAGCTAACTTGATATTCTACCTTGAGAAGGAAATTTTTCAAGGAAAAATATCAAACTCAATGTAAGGTGAATGTAAGATCTAGGTAAACTTAATGAATTAAATTTTGGACAAAAAATGATAGTAATGGAAACGTTATAAATTGGACCTAAGTTTCAATCTAGATTTTTGTTGAAAGATGTGAATGATGGAAAATGAATGAGGTGAATGATCAAATCTTGGGTCTGACTCTATGTATGCTAGCAAGTATCATTTTTACAGGTCTATTTATAGGACAGTAAGGTCTAATGACATCAAGTAGTCTATCTGATAGAAAAAGTGCACCAAGATATCAAATAATTATGCCACAATATAGGATAATTGCAATAATTTAAGGTTCAAATGCGTTATTCTAAGCCAAAAATGGATGAAAGTTTAGTTTTTAGAGAAGAATTGGATTTCTGAAGGTCTCATGCAATTGTGTCATTCTATATAATAAATGTAGTGATCTAAGCCATAATTACGCCCATATAAGCCATATATGCACCTATTTGAGTCACAAATGCACTTATATGTGCCATAATTGTGCCATGGAGGTCCAAATGTGCCAAGAAATGATAATTGTGATATAGGGTTCAACAAATACAAAATTTTGACCTAAAATTGAGTTTTCTAAAAAAAATTTATAGACAGTTGTGCAGGATGATAAACAGTTGTGCAGGATAGAGGAGTGTGAGTTTTTGAGCTTCAATTGCATGATTCTAAGTGATTTTGGTCTAATCTAAGTATTTTGAAAAAATTGGTGAGAAAAACACATCACATATTAGACATGATAACTATTGAAATTTAAAGGTGACATGTTAAATTGTATCACTTGTCTAAAAAAAAAAGATACTCCAAGAAGCACAACCTAATTAGTGTTAAAGGTTTGTCCCACTAGCATAGGCCCATTAATAAAATACCATAGATACATGGATCCACTCTTGAAGGGGGATATCTAGGTGTCTAGTGAAACAAGGGCTCACCTTCCCCGTTCCCTTGTAGGTTTTTACACCTCCAAAATAATTCTATCTCACCCTAAGACCGTACATTTTGGGTAACTTTGTGCATAATACTGTACACTACACCTCACTATTGATAATGATTGATGATCTTAAAGGCTTCTAAATAACAAGGTTCATAGTGGGACCATGAACAATGAGACCATATAAGGATGCCCAAGTCGAGGGGGGTCTCCCCTCTTCTCTTCACTTATACATGTCTCGATGGATCGAGGGTCATGAGTCTTGGCTCAAAGGATGTTGGCCACACCTTGGGGTACAAATTTTGTTCTCCATCTTTTTATACCTCACTGATAAACATGTCTGAGGTTGTCCTTGGGGTGATGAAATCCCCAAGTAGGCCTCCTATTGAAATTAAAAAGGAAATGATTACTATTTTTGATCCCCAAGATTGCACTAGATGCAAGGGGAGAGCATACACAAACTATCACTTTCTTGGGTAAACAAACAAAAATGTAAATCCTAGAGTATTTTTTATCCCCAATTTTTCACTAAGTGTGAGGGGAGAGCATATGTACTCTAAAACCTACCAGACACAACAAACAGTTCCTTTAACTTAATGAAATTGAAGTGTTATCTAATCTATAAAAAATCAAACACAAGACCTTGCAACAGATATGTTAGTAGTTTAGGTGTTTGGTCTTCTATCCAACAAATGCCACAAGCTACTTAGTAAAAATATTAGTAACTCTAAAAATACATAGACAATTACATTGAAGTAAGTGAAAAAAAGACTAATAGCAAATTATACCTTGAGAAATTGCACCCACCTTTTCTGAAAGATGTACCCAAAATCACCACAGATATGCCCAAACTAGTCATAGATGTGCCCAAACTTGCCACAAATGCACCACTTTGGCCTTCGAATCACCACTCTATAAAATAACAACAAAAAAGGAAAATAGAGGTGTAATCATATCCCTAAAGATCTAATTTCTAGCTCAAGGATGATTTCTTGCAAAAAATAGAGTCATAAATCAACAAAAACCAAAGATTAGTGAATTCAAGGCTAAAGACAGTTTTAATTATGTGAAAACCCAATGACATCCCTATTAGGAACATACACAATTTTGAGAAGCAATTTCATCAATGCCAAGAGCAATCACACCTATCTAATCCATAGATGCACCCATCTACTCAGCAAATGTGCCACTCTAGCTTACAGATGTGCCAGACTCTAGACAATTGTGCCAATATATAAATAGGTGCACCAATCTAGGTGTAGTTACATTAATATGACATGTAGTCCTTCAAAATGTGAAAATCTAACAAAAATACATTAGATTTTAGGAACTTAGGTGGTTCCAATGAGCGTGCCAAAATGTATGACCTGGAAAATGATTAGGAAAACCAATAATAAGAAACACACAATTGAAATCCACAATCAAATTCAACAAAATATCATACCAATGAAGCACAAAAGAATCACATAAAACTAAAACCATAAACCTACGTGATTCCTTCGCTTTGCTCCATTGTTATTCTCTCTTCACTTTGGAGAATGGTGTTATAGTATTTCTCTCAGATTTTGGGTAGCACAATAGCATAAAGCACTTAAGATATGAGTATAGTTTCTCTGCAATGATCTAGGAGGAGGAATAGATGATAGGAAGGCTAAATTTATAGATGTTTTATGACACCGATCAATAATTGATGAGAGAGATTGAGGGGGAGTTAACTGATCTCTTAATTGTAGCTAACTGATTGTATGTATCAGTTAAGAGGATTGAATGCAGTGATAACTGAGACTGGAAGTTAGTAGACATAATTGATTGCTTAGTGAATTGATTTGATTGATCAGTGAACTCAAAGTGAGTGGGAGTGAAGTGGATTAGGAATGGATTGAGAGTAAGTCTTAGTCAACTAATGAGGTGGAAATACATGGGTAATTAATAATTTAATTAATTATTAATTACATGTGCAAATGGATAATAGATAATTAATTAAATGGGAGAATAATTAGATAGTTGAGAATAATTTTTTAATTGGAGGAATAAATAATGAGAAATTAATTAAATAATAATGATTTATATAATTAATTTGAGAAGGACAAGGATAGTTAGTAAATTAATTAAATAAATAAGATTATTTAATTATTATAGAAGAATAAATAGTAATATGAATTAATTAAATAATGCATTTTTTTAAAGAGGGGTAAACAATTTTGACTCAAAGCTATTGTAAGAGAGGGGGACCAACCACTGCAAGGCTTAGAGCAGAAAGGATTCCCTATCTTACCTCAGTTAAAAGGAAGTTTAGGATAGAAGGGATGAGAATGCTGATGACTATGACGTCCTTCAATCACTCTGCAATCCCAAGAACTGGAAGGGACTAGACGAGTCGGCCTTCATAGTCAACTCCTGACCTCAAGTAACTCTCTGTCTGAGGACAAAAGTGTGGTTCTGGGATGACAACGTGACACGTTGGCATCTCACAAGTGCGCTGGCGTCTGTACGACCAAAGAACCAAAAATACAAAATTCAAACTCTAAAGGAGAGACTAGCAACTTAGTTTAGAGATTTTTGAAGTGACAGAATGAGATTAAGAAGAGTGAAATGTAAATACTGATATGATAAAGGAAGTATATTACCGCAAGGGTGACGAAGATGATTTTGCACAACTATCTTCTCGCCAAATTGCTTCAAGCTCTCTCCACTTGCACATAGAAAAAAGGGGAAGTGTTGGGGCTGTTTAGTGGCCTACCTCAATTAGACCCCCATTTTGGTGTTTCCACCTCCAAGGACAACTAAGTTTGCAATGATAGGAATAAAGATAAAGAAAATAATACAAGCTACGTAAACAAAAGACAATGCAATACATTATGTTCTTACTCAACCAAGATGATAGAGAAGATGAGAGAAGCTTACCACCTTCGTCCAAAGTGCTCAAGGCTTGTGGAGGAGAAAATGATAGGAACTCAAGCCTCTACTACAATGGTGTGTGTCTTGCACTTGCACTATTGGGGTGATGGAGTGGTAGATTGCTGCAATGGAGTGAAAAGTGCTGCTACAAAGCTTGTGGATTCTTGAAAGAGTGGAGAATATGTGGAGAGATGAACTCAAGATCTGGCAAAACTCTATCCAAAATTCTACTAAAGAGAGCTATGGATGAGAGAGTGAAGATTATATATGAAGAAAGGGATGGAAAACAAGCATATTCAGTTTGGCCAATCGAAGAGGGGCGTTACACTTCGACTTCCAATCAAAAGTGTAACGTCTCTGCAAAATCCAATCGTGGGAATCTGCCAGGGATGTAAGCGCACTGTGCGGACATTCGTGAGCCATGCAAGCGTCCCCAATAGAAACTCCCCCACTGACACTCAAAACAGGTGCCAAGTATGATGTGGACAACGAGATTAAGTGGAATTAAGCCTCCACCTTAGGTTTTCTAAAGTGCAAGGGGGTAAAAGGGAATTTACATTAGGGGTGCAAATTCATGCTTATACATTTTTCCCCCACTTTAGCAAGCACGAGTACTGATGAGTGCTTCAGTAAAGTAGAGTAGTAAGAAGTAACAAGGTAAGAAATGTATACCTGAACCGACAAGGAAACAAAGCATGGTTTGGCGATCTCAAAAGTGCACAAAAAGACTTCATAGTTCTGTGGAACTATAAAGCTAAAGCATGAAAGTACCTCACGGGCTCACGGTCCTGCAAGGGAGGTATCCTTCAAGAACTCTCACATCAAGGAAACTATGAAAAGCACCTTACAGAACCACAGACCTGCAAGGAAGGTATCCTCCAAGAACTCTCACATGAAGGAAACCAAGAAAGCGCCTTACAGACCCGTAGACCTGCAAGGAAGGTATCCTCCAAGAACTCTCACATGAAGGAAACCAAGAAAGTTCCTTACAGACCCGCAGACCTGCAAGGAAGGTATCCTCCAAGAACTCTCACATGAAGGATACCAAGCAAAGGGGACTCCACATAGTCAGAGATAGCAACATATTTACCCGTAGATAGAACACATCAGGAAGCGGCCATGTAGGCCAATGAACGGACAGTCATGCAGACCATCGCTAAGTTGTAAGTCTTTCAAAGGGGTCCCTCGAGAACCCTTCAAAAGGATGGAGGGGCCACTCAAGGGACACACTATTTGAAAAGTGAGGTCTAGTCAGGATGCCCCCAAGCTAGACATAAGGATGCGATATAGGTCTAGTCGAGCTGCCCCCGGACTAGATGCGAAGAAGTAAAATTGGTCTAGTTGAGCTGCACTCGAACTAGACGCGAAGAAGTAAAATTGGTCTAGTTGGGATGCCCCCGGACTATATGTGAAGAAGAGAAACTAGTCTGGTCAAGTTTCCCCTGAGCTAGATGACATAGAGCTCATTGAAAACTTTTGAATGGGTCCCTTGGGAACTCGACGTGAAAAGGAGGGGTCCACTCAAGGGACACATTGTTCAAAAGCTACCATCTTCTTTCTCGAATTGATTCATCATCAAGGAATTCTAAAGGAAGGAGATGTGCCCATGCAAGGGGAGACTAAGACCATTCCCGCTTGAGAGGAGGGTTTCCAAGTCCTTTCTTTATGAACCCATGATGAAGGAAACACGTTCTGTTAGAGTTACAAGTTGAGAATGCAATTCTAATAAAGAAGTGTGTGAAGGATCTTTAAGAAAAGATCTATTTGGTAACAAATGCATTTTCTAAAGATTATGTGTTGTCACACATGAAAGGGACAACTCAAGCAAAGAAGAGAGAAAGATAAAGAGAAAAGAACAGAGATCGCCCACAAAGGGCACATGGGGGTTTGGTTTTGTGGGGTTAGATCTACCTTCATTTATAAATAGTAGGTAACTATAGTAAGAGGCGAAAGATCATCAATCCCCAACCAGATCAGGAAGAATGCACATAAGAGAAAGTAAAATAAAAAATTGGGTCAACATGGAAGGAGGCCTAAATGCTCCCGACGCTTTGCATCATCCCCAATTTATCGAAAGTCAATCGCAAACATGGAAGAATAGAGATACACATAGAATAAGGTTTAAAACATAAACACCAACCCTATTTCCAAGCACCAATAAGGGCGATGAGGGTCATCCAGGCACATATAGCATGATCACGGGGGAATACTTCACAACACATACACACATCTAATCTAAAGGTCAAGAAGAGGGTCTCCCCTTAACACTGGTCCACCAAGAGGTCATCAAATTCCCACTCTAGATCATCATAGGGGGAAGGGTGACGAGACTGCAATGGTGTAATGTTAAGGGGAGGAGCTTTCAATCCTCTTGCAACAAGGGTTAAGGAAGAGGGACCAATGAGGTCTTTTTTGGTCAACTCCTATGGGTCTAAGGTCAATGACTTCATGAAGATCATTGACAAGGTTAGAACTTCATCCAAGGAGTTAAACATACACTTAACACGAGTTCCATGTTTCACCTCGATGGACGGAGCGGTTTGCACCCGAGGTTCACTACTAGGCTCACCGAGAGACTCAAGAGTGGTGACAAAATTGGGGGAGGTAGGAGTTGGTTCCTTCACTAGGATAGAACAAGTCAGCGCGGGGCTACCTTTCGAAGGAGGCAGGCTCTTCTTACGTCCTCCATTGCTAGAGGGACCATGCTCTTCCTTCTTCTTCATCGGAGGAGTTAAACTCCCCATAGACAAAGCAAGGTGAATACAAGAGGAAAAACTACAATGGATACAATTGAAGTATTAACCATATCCATGGGTTTCAAGAAAGGCGAGACATCTGGAATGAAAGTCAGTAGAGGTGGCTCTGCAAAAGGAGCGATAAACACCTACACCTTTCCAGGTGGATGTGCACTGACAACAGGAGTCGAAGGAGAACTAGTTAGATCAGAGGCAGAGGAGGGAAAAGAAGACATAGCAGGAGGTGTTGTCTTCTCTTCCTCCTTCTTTTGTGAGGAGGCTTGCTCAGCCAGGAGAACCTTTCACCGACGCTTACGCTCATGCACAAGGTGGTTCCTATGACTCTTCGAGCCAGAAGCCAGAACTTGTGAAGGGATGAAAGAATTTTGTTCAGCCATGGGAGTGTCCTCCATGACTATTTCTAGCGAAAGGGTAGACTCTTGAATGGGAGCAAAAGGAACAGGTTCAGAAACAACAGGAGGAATTGACTTTAGTGCCTCGGCAGCGGGCCTCTTCCCATTCACTACTTTGGGAATAGGAATAGTAGGAGGCCGTGGAGGCCGAGACAAAGAGGAATCTCCATGGGGAGATTTTTGTCTACCATATCAAATGGTCCTAGGCTCCATGGGTAAGATAGGAAGCTTGAATGTCAAATACTTGGCTTTTCGCCAAGTGGGCACAATGGGATTCTCTCGTGAGTGTGAGACAGAAGTAGATGGCACCATGACAGGGCAAGAGGAAGCATCAGGTTGAGCAACGAAAGGGGAAGAAGGAGGATCTCGGGACCGCTTCTCTTCTTCTCTCCTATGCACCTTGTCAACATCACTATCATCTTTTAAGCAAGCTCTATACGAAACAACATAAGGTGAGGGAGGGAACCTCACTTTCGGCCTAGCATGCCCTTTCTTATAGTTTTGATATCTACAGTGTAGGAGGTCCTTCCTAGGTGGGAGAGGACCAAGAGAGGTAGGCCAAAAGTAATCCAAGGTGTAGCTGCCTCATACAAGCAATGATCTATAACCGGTGTCATGGACAACCTGTACTGATCATCCATGAATAAAATTCAGACACTTGTTTACAATCGAGGGAACTAAATTTATAGCTACCAACTAGGGGATGCCTAGCTTCACTATGAAGATTTCATACCTTGGGATGATGTCAAACCTAAGGCTCATAGATTTAGGTCCAATGAGGACCGATAGGATAATACTCCCTATAAGAGGTATGAAAAGTCTTTCGTGTGTGCAGATGGTACTTTTAGGTGCATCATATCCATCCTTATGTAGGAAGTTAATCAAAATGATCTCCTTAGTTATGATATTCATTTGAGATATCAGATCAACAAGAACACCTGCTTTAGTATTCCCGTTTATCCTTGCAAGGATGAAAAGAGGAGATGGATCCCTATTGAAGCCCATCGGCAAATCCTGTGCAGTGAAGGTTATGCTAGTACCACTACTCATAGTCTGCATAGAGGGAATAGGTTGATTTAAGAAAGAGGCCATTACACACACTAACAATACTTCTACAGAGCCTCCTAAGGTTTACGAGATAGGATAGTGACCCCATTAAGGTTTTGTTACACAAAATCTTCAAAACCTTCCCACTACGCCTACTAGGGGTCATAGGTTGGGTTGTAAGGCAGAAGCCTTACAACACTCACACCTACAACACTCCTAGAACACAAAGAAAGGGACTTTCGGTGGTGCAAAATAGAACCAAAATGGTTCACGTCGAGTTCACCAAAAATATAAGAGAGGGGGACCAACCATTGCAAGGCCCCAGGTCATGAAAGGCCAAGAGTGGAAAGGCTACCCTAAGTTACCTTAGTTAAAAGGAAGTTTAGGATAGAAAGGATGAGAATGATGAAGACTATGAAGTCATTCGATCACTTTGTAATCCCGAGAACTGGAAAGGGACTAGATGAGTTGACCTTCAAAGTCAACTCTGCACCTCAAGAAGCTCTTTGTTTGAGGATAGAAGCACGGTTCTAGGACAACAACGTGGCACGCTGGCATCCATACGACCAGAGAACCAAAAAGATGAGATTCAAACTTTAAAGGAGAGACTAGCAACCTAGTTTAGAGATTTCTAAAGTGATAGAATGAGATTAAGAAGAGTGAAATGTAAATACTGATATGATAAAGGAAGTATATTACCAGAAGGGTGACGAAGATGATTTTTCACAACAATCTTCTTGCCAGCTTGCTTCAACCTATCTCCACCCGCACACAAAAAAAAGGGGAAGTTTTGGGGCTATTTAGGGGCCTGCCTCAGTCAGACCCCCATTTTGGTGTTTCCACCTCTATAGACAGCCAAGTTTGCAATGATAGGAATAAAGATAAAGAAAAGAATACAAGCTACGTAAACAAAAGACATTGCAATACAATACATAATTACTCAACCAAGATGATAAAGAAGATGAGAGGAGATTACCAGCTCCGTCCAAAGTGCTCAAGGATTATGGAGGAGAAATGAGAGGAACTCAAGCCTCTGCTGCAATGGTGTGTGTCTTGCGCTCACACTATCGGGGTGATGGAGTGGTAGATTTATGCAATGGAGTGAAAATTTCTGCTACAAAGCTTGTGGATGCTTGAAAAAGTGGAGAATATATGGAGAGATGAACTCAAGATATTGCAAAACTCTGTCCAAACTTCTACTAAAGAGAGCTATGGATGAGAGAGTGAAGATTATGAAGAAAGGGATGGAAAATGACCATATTCAGGTCGGCCAACCCAAGAGGGGTGTTACACTTCAACTTCCAATCGAAAGTGTAACGTCTCTATAGACTCTAGTTGTAGGAATCTATTAGGGATGTAAGCATTCCGCGTGGATGTTTGCACGCTGTGCGGACATCCCCAACAAAAATGCCCCCACCGACACTCAAAATAGGCACCAAGTGTGATGTGGACAATGGGCTTAAGTGGAATTAAGCCTCTGCCTTAGGTTTTCTAAAGTGAAAGGGGGTAAAAGGGAATTTGCGTTAGGGGTGAAAATTCACGCTTATACAACTATGAATCGATGAGGCCACAAATGAGGGACCTCATTCCCAATATAAATTCTCAACAATTACACACCAATGGAGTTTGAACCTTGATGGAAAGAATAAAAAAACAACAAATTAACCATCACACCATGCCATTATTGGCAATAATCCAAAATTATTTAATTAATAGGGGAGAAAATTTTAGAAATAATTAAATAATTAAAAATTATTTAATTATAGAAGATGACATTAGATTAATTAAATAATAAAATTATATAATTAAGATTAGAAGAATGATTAATGTGATTTGGTGATGGGAAACGTTAGTTGATTTTAAGTGTCTATAAATGATATGGTGATGAATGTGTTAAATACATCCCATATTATACACACATGTCACAATAATCCTTGGACCTAAAGAACATTGCATTATCAACAACAATTTTGGATGGTATGCCAAATCTGGTTACTATATTATTCAATAATAATTCAATCACTACTTTTGATGTTACATTTCTTGTAGGGGCTGCCTCTACCCATTTGGAAAAATAATTAGTGGCCACCAATATCCACTTGTAACTGTTGCTCAAATTTTTTTCTATTCCCCTACGAAGTAAATTCACCATTTTTGGAATGGACCCTCCACTAAAATAGTTGTGAAGGGGAGAGCACCTACATATTTCATCTTACTAAATAACCTTTGGTAAGAATCACACCTTTTTATAAATTTGGCCACATATCTGTTGGAAGCTTGAGTTGTTTGTGAGTTATTTGGGTGTTGAAATTGATGTCAACCCCTTGTATGAATAGAGTGTTGGAATTCTATTGGTGTTGATGATCTCAAACCCTAGAATTGGGGTTGTTGGAAGCCTACAGTTGTTGGTATTTATATCAACGCAATATTGTTGGTGTTGTCATTGATGTCTTACTTCAGTATAGTTG
This sequence comes from Sequoiadendron giganteum, assembly GCA_007115665.2. Lineage (NCBI taxonomy): Eukaryota > Viridiplantae > Streptophyta > Pinopsida > Cupressales > Cupressaceae > Sequoiadendron > Sequoiadendron giganteum. The sequence goes on along the minus strand of CM021107.1, from coordinate 321,243,182 downwards.
TAGAAGTTGTGTTTGGAGAAATATTTGGATGTGCTATAGTTGATGATATATGTTGTAGATTTTTTGCAAAGATGTTAGTAGTGTTGTTGATGTAGTTGGTTCACTTGGTTTCTAAGTGCTTTTGAGAAAATTTGAATAAAAGAGAGTTTAGTGTGACAAAGTGGTGTGTAGTGTTCTTCTTCGCATTTATTTATGGTTGAAGATATGTATGTGTGATTTAGATATGATGATTAGAGGTGTTCAAAGGTTATGTATCTAGAGTTTCAAATTTTGGATCATACTGTAGTGGAAGATGTGTTTGACAGTATGTTTATCTAGTGAAATAGGGTGTCTTAGAGAAATGAGATTGCTCCACATTTCTTCGTAGTGAAGGTTCTTGTCTTGCATATCTGGGAACCTGCTTATATTATTAGTATCTACATTCCCTTGAATTTTTAGGCTCTGAGGTGTTTCTCAAGGTTTTTCAGTGCGTTGGATGTCAATGCCAGTGTGTCTGGTTGCACAGAATGAAGGTGTTCTTAAGTTCCAGGTGTTTGCAGTATTAGTGGAGAATATTCTAATGATGTGGAATACTCTGAAATGTTTTGTATTGTTTTTGTATGGTCTACAAGATGTTTTTGGACCTAGAGAGGCATGTTTGTGGTCACTTGTTAGTGTTAGTGTAGGTTTTTCCAACCTAGCGTGCTAGCACTAATTATGGAGGATGATTGTTGTTTGTAGAAGTGTTGATAAGAGTGTCAGTGTAGATTTGGGTCTTACTTAAGTTGTGGCATGGTTTTACTTCAATTATTTACATTGTGGAAGTGTTTGGTGCTGACCTATTTGATGTTGCATAGTTGAGGTGCATACATTTCCATAAGGATGACCTAATTGAGATTGTTTTAGGTAACAAATGGTATAAATTCAAGGAGATTTGTGTGGATTAAGTGTGAAGTGTGTGATATGAAATATGCAAAATTAATCAAGTGTGGTGATTTGAGTGTGAGATTTAATGCTCGACTCTTAGATGTAGTGAGAAGAAGGTTTCTACATTTTAGTTTGTTGGATGAGTTGTTTGTGCTTCATTGGAATTGTACCTTCAACATAAGAGAGATGCATTGTTAGCAGTTCAAATTGGTAGTGAGACACCCCTTTTCTATCTTCTTTCTTCTATACAGTGAGTCCTTTAGTAGTGAGCCCTCTAGCAATGAGCCTATTGTATTTGATGTTGCTATTACTTTATATTGTGAGCTATTCATCATTGTGGTTTTTCCCTTCTTGGGTTTTCCATGTAAATCTAGTGTTCTATTATGCATGGTTTTTTTATGTGTTGGTGTTTCACTTGTTTACTTTTATGCTAAATCTAATTAAGGGTTTAAGGGCTGATAAATATATGAATGTTAACAAGGGTTTTAATTTTTTAACTAATTCACCACCCCTCTCAATTGTCATGTGCCTATAACAATACCTAAATAATGTAGGCCATCAATATCCAGTTCTCATAATTTTATGAGAGGTTACCTTCGACAGGTAATATCCACCACATAATCTATGGTGACATTATTGAATTTATTTAAATTATTTTTCTTCATCTAGACACCTTAGGAGAACACAATATAAGTTCCTCCACATAAGTTGTCCTTCCAATAGTATATGACTTTGAGATTATAGTTTTAAAGTCCTTTTTTTCTTATCACTCAACTCAAGAGGACAATTTAAAAACTATTTCCTTATACCAACGACATTCCTTCAATTGACATGAGATCGTAGATGGGTGAGAATTTACCTAATTCACTTATGTTGCAGTTAATTTTGTCTCAACCATCAACTTTTCCAAGCCTTGACCTTTGACCAAGTTTGTAGTTTGTACCTCCATGTCATACTCTTGGATCTTGTTGATCCATCTACACCTCTTGCCTGATACCTCCTGTTGTACAAAAATATCTCTAACAACTGTATGTGTCACAAAAGAAATAATTTTTACCCCTATAAGATAAGGTCTAAAAAAAATTATAGCCTTAACAAGTGGATAAGCATGCTTTTCCATGACTGAATAGTTCAATTCAATATCTCTAAGTGATTTTCTAAAGAATGCTATTGACTGTTCATATTCATCTTCATTTTTTGTAATCGAACATCAACAATAGTATAGAAAGATGCAAAATACAACAATTGGAAAGGCTTAGAACAATCTAGACTTTCCAACATTGGTGCCTTTTTGAGTGCATCCTTTATCTCTATGAAGGAATTAGTAGATTCATTATCCTAGCTAGAAGACTGCCCCTTTTTTAATACTTTAGAAATTGTTTGTCTTCTCAAAAAAGTTGGGAAGAAACCTTCTAACAAAATTTATTTACCCAAAGAAAATTTGGACTGCCTTCACTATTTTGTGCTACAAGATGAGTTCTATGTCATTGACAAGTTAAAGGCTTATAGGAAATATTTACTGTAGCATGTAATTTATATGGCCAAGGCATTTACCCTATTCTACACCAAATTTGCACTTCTTGGGATTCAATGATATCCCATATTCCAAACATATTTGAAACAATAATTCCAAGTGTTTATAATGATCATTTCTATCCTTGGAAAAGATAGTTAGATCATCCAGGTAGACAATCATTATTTCATCAATTAGGCTTGTAAATGCAACATTTATGGCCCTTTGGAAAGAAGCTCTGATATTCTTCAACCAGAATAACATTCTAACATAAAAAATTGTTCCCCATGGCATGGTAAATATTATCTTGTGTTGCTCAAAATATTTGACCATAACTTGGTTGTAACCTAAGAATTTGTCCATCATAGGAATCGACTTTGAACTTGTTACCCATTATAGAAAATGATCCATATTGGGAAATGGATAGTTTTCCTTAAGGGATATAATATTTAAATTAATGAAATTCATGCATAATATCATGTCTTCATTATTATTTTTGATTGGAACAAGGTTAGACACTCATTTGGAGTGTCTAATAGGATTAATGATACATCCTTCTTTAGCTTCATTAATTATTTTTGTATTTGAAGGGAAAGAGTAGGGTTAATGGGACATTTTTTGTCTGAATAATTTTGCGTAAGGTTCTAAAGTAATTACATGCTAGAATAAATCTTTCCTGTAAGCCTTGAACTCATCATAAGACCAAGCAAAGCATTTTTTTATATTTTCTTAATAATGTAATCAATATTTTTTTATTTGTTGGTTTCAACTTCTTACCAATATAAATCATCTTAGGAGCTACCTTAGTTCCTAGATTTACACCTTCTATGTCTTTTTCCTTTATTAGCTTACTTATTCTATTATAGCAATCAACGCTATCAAATATTCTCTCCAAGGAAACAAGATCTTTAGGAATTATATTATTTTTGAGTTGAATGATCTCATTCCCCAAAAGAGTCTCCTTACCTTCTTCACCCTTTTCCATCATGGGTTGCTAGTCAATTTGTTGGTCCTCAAAATGACATGTAATTCAAGAACTCATAAATCTATTGGTCATCATAAAAGACCTGCCAATTATATATGTTATCAAGAATGTTGGACTTGGTTAGAACCTCAACATCATACATACAGTGACTTGGGGTCACATATGCATAAAATTTTGAAGTTAGTGCCACAAGTGCATCAACAACCACATTACTATCACTTCCACCCAAGTGATGTTGAATGCATCAAAAGCCTCAATGGAAATCCAAACTACATTCCTATACATTTTTAATCTCCTTTCTTTTGTATCGTATATGCCTCTAACTTGAGACACTAAAAGTTTAGAATCACCACATACTCTAATGCATTTGATTTCATATTTTGATGACACATTTAAACTAAGAAGTAGAGCTTCATAGTCTTCCACATTGATGGTGCATTCAAAGTTAAATTTGAATGTGAACTTACAATATTTTCCCTTAGGGGACATTGATAAAACCCCTTCTCCATTACCCTCTTTTGAACATGCATAATTAAAATGCATGTTCCATATTCCATTACTTTCTGGATGAAGGTTTGAGGGTAAAAATTAGGAGTAATCAAATTATCATATTCATCACCACATTACCCAACAAGACAATCAGGTTATACATCAAGATAGTAAACCTCATTCTCTCGTTCAAGAACTCATAAATTTGTTGGTCATCATTAAAGACCTTCCAATTATATATGTTATCAAGAATGTTGGACCTGGTTAGAACCTCAACATCATACATACAATGACTTGGGGTAGCATATGCATAAAATTTTGAAGCTAGTGCAACAAGTGCATCAACAACCACATTACTATCTCTTTCCATTGAAGTGATGTTGAATGCATCAAAAGCCTCAATGAAATTCCAAACTGCATTCCTATACATTTTTAATCTCCTTTGTTTTGTATCATACCTGCCTCTAACTTGAGACACTAAAAGTTCAGAATTAGCACATAATCTAATGCATTTAATTTCATATTTTAATGTCACATTTAAACCAAGAAGTAGAGATTCATAGTCTTCAACATTGATGGTGCATTCAAAGTTCAATCTGAAAGTGAACTTGCAATCTTTTCCCTCAGGGTACACCAATAAAATCATCTCCATTACCCTCTTTTGAACGTGCATAATTAAAGTGCATTTTTCATATTCCATTACATTCTGGAAGAAGGTTTGAAGGTAAAAATTAGGAGTAATCAACCTATCATATTCATCACCATATTACCCAACAAGATAATCAGGTTCTACATCAAGATAACAAACCTCATTCTCTATTTCATTGGGGTTTTCTATAATTATCATCATTTTATTTTTCGTATGTAATTAGACATCTTTTCCACATAACAAAATGGTAGCATAGTACAAATCCATTTGAAGGCTACCATCCATTGTCACTACCCACTTTATGGATAGAAACATACCCCACTTAGCTGGACAATCAACTATGTTAATGTCTATTGAAAAGGTCTTCCACAGGTGTTAGCCTCCTCTAATGGTTCAATAACTAAGCCCTCAAAGCTATAACTTGAAGATTAAATATCTGCACCAATCAGCCATCTTTCTCATCATGAAGGTTCATTTCATTATCAACCCAGGGATGTGAACTTAAAATGGGTCAGCACTGTATGTGCACTAGGACTCAATTGTAGCCATCCTTATCCTACAACTAGAAAGGAGATAGTGCTGAAAATAAAATTCTTAAAAGGAAACACCATAAGTAATGAACATAAACCAACCACTAAATTGAACTAAAATGAATTATAGAAATAGAAGTATCAGTAAACAGATAGGAAGTTACTCTATCTTTCATGGCTATAGGAACAAACACAAAATGAAGTTCCAATGGCTACAGGAACACACAACTGCTAAGACTGTAACTAATTGTTGAACAAGAAAGTAACTAATGAACTGAATGGATGGAATTCTCACCAAGTGGGCCCCCTTGAATGAGTTTTCCCAGAACTAACTCAGATGCAACAAACTAAAATATCATTTTATTCATTAAAAACATGATTACAACGTAGCAACAACATAACTGTATTTCTTGAAAACTAAAAATGCAAGTACAATTCTCAAAAAATTCAACCTCTTGAAGAGGAGAATCTGATCATTATTTATAGAAGGAAACATTTTAACTAACTTAACTAAGAAGGCAGTCGACTCCAACAGATCAAGAGGACGCCATTTATTGAAAACATGAAAAAGAGGAAGGAGGTTATGCATGCACAAGACTTGGTCAAACCAGACTTTCTTCAATGAAAATTCAGCATAACAACACCTCCTAAATCTACTCAACTAATAGACATGGCCATTAAGGTTAACTTCCACATGAGCTGGAAGTTTCCAACTGCTTGACTTCTTCAATGTCCATCTCTACTTGACTTTTTCAGCAACCGAGCAGCTAGCATGAACTTCTTCCACATTGCAAGCTCCATTTATATCTACACCTTAATCTGGACCTACATCATGACATTAGCATGCACAAAACAAATGTATATCCATAATCACCTTATGATAACATTCATTCAATCAAATGCAAAATTATAATAGATATATCACATAGCAAGCTAATATCATTAAAAGTTAGAGGAATAAGTTTATGTCTAGAGTTCACAAGTTTAGGGAAATAACATAGAAAGCATTGGTAACTAGGTACTAAAACTCCATAGTAACACTAACAAACTTATGATAAATCCTAAAAAAAACAAATCATTATTTGGACTCATCATCTCCCCCCAACTTAATGATCTGCTAGTCCTCTAGCAGAGGGAATTCAATTCCTTTGTCTTACAATAGCCCTGAAATCAACAACTTTTGTCTACCCTCTATCAGTCTCTGTAGTATCTAAGTTTGGATCCCAGTAGAACCCATGCTTTCCTTCTAATCTACCCCACCTTGGCCTCTCTGTACTTATATCATATTGATAAGTTTTGTAGTCAGGTACTGGCCACAATAGAATAAGTGGTTGAGATATTAATGGAAGCCAATAATGTTGCTTTGTTCTTCCCAGGTGCTTATACCTGATGCAATAGTGATGAGAAATAGATTTTTCCCTACCTTTTTGTGTTTCAACAACCATAATTGCAAGAAGGTTGAATAGAACATTTGGTACATTCATTCTCTTTCCATGCCTCAGATGATTCAACAAATTGAAATGCATGGAATTTAGACAAGATTGGAGACACTTACAGGTAATATACTTGACAATAAGAAAAATAGCTTGTTTCCATTTCTCTAGAAAAGAAAGTCTTCTTGTACCTTGTTTGTCCAAAATAAGCGAAGGATCACTAGGCTCTATGAATTCAGCCCTAGTTGACCTAGCATCTTTAGTAGCAGGGTAGGGTTCTCCCTCAGCAGGTAAACCTGATACTTCAACAATTATTTCCTATGTAGCTATGAATTTTAACCCCTTAACCATTTCCTCACCATTTGAAAACGTTTGAGAAAACTCCAAGGCAATATCTTCATTGAAACTATCTAGCTTCAGAAAATAGTCCAACTAGCCGCAATTCCTGAATTCAGGTTCACATAGTGCATTTTGTAGGATGACCTAGTGAACCGTTGGTTCATTTATGATCAACGGACCTCCCATTATTTCAACTCATACATAGGCAAACACTTCTACAAAGATTTGCTCCTGCAATCCTTAAGCCAAAAATAATTTCTCTTTCTACTTCTTGTAGTTCTCAAAAATACCAAAACCAATGTTGAAACCTCTAAATTTTACATTTCCAATGACATCATGATTTCAACTAAGGTAGTAAAGAGAGTGTATTATCAAAGAAAATGGTGGCATATTAATGTCACATGCAGTACCTCACTTCAACTTATCATTTCAAATTTACTGCCATGTTGGCGCATGGAATGTGACTGATGTGACTAATGAAATGTATGACATATGACACATAATCTCATAGTTCCCCCCAACCTAAATTAAGGCATGTGTCTGCACAAGCTGGAATAGGAGTTGGATAAAATATGGCATTTAAATAGGGGTTGCTATGCAAAATATAAATATTAAAATACATTAATCAAACAAATGAATGCAAGGTAATTAATATATATTAAGTTTTATGCACGTACTTGAAAAGGTGAAACATCTTTTCCAATGAATGTGAAAGTAAGTACCAGTCATCATAAAAGTGCAGTTGATTAATTAAATGAAGTGGTGGTGGAATGAGGTGGAAGAGAGAGATAATGGAAATGAATGGGCTGATAATCTTTATTGATGGAGAAATTAATTCCCACAAAAAGTGGAAATCTTTATTATGATTGCATGTGTACCTTAAATTAGGTAGAAGGTTGAAAACTAGGTCCACTTCTTTTGACTGCAGGAACCTCAAAGTTTTGTTATTCAACAAATTGTTGCATGAACTCTTGCTTTGACATAGGCTTATGGTATAATCTAAGATGATGACCATTGACCAGGAGCTTGAATTTGACAGGATCAATTATTATAAGTTGAACAACACAATTGGGGTAGACCTCTACAATCTCATATGGTCCCAACCAGCGGGTTTGAAGTTTTCCCAAGTTATCTTTATACCTAGAGTCATAAAGAAGTGCCCAGTCACCTAGCTAGAACTTCATATCTTTGATGTATTTATCATGCCATCTAACTCTCTAGTTCTGCACCATTTCAGTATGGTGGAGAGTCGATTTCCTCATCTCATCAAAGGTATTTAATTGCATAACCTTGTCCTTTTTTTGCCTCAAATATATCTATTCCAAGGTCTAGTGTTGTTCTAAGAGTTTTATGTTCAAACTCTAGAGGCATCATTGTTGTTTTTCCATATAATAGCTCAAAGGGAGTAAAACTAGTTGTGGTTTTCCAATTGTTTTTGTAGGCCCAGAAAGCTTCTGGCAACCTATTTGCCCAATATTTCATGTGAAGTGCTACTATCTTGGTCAAAATAGATTCTATTTCCTGATTTTTTACCTCAAATTGTCCATTGTCTTGTGGGTGATAGGGAGTAGATTTCCTATGTATGACATTATACTCATTTACCAATGTTGTGACAAGAGTGGATGTGAACTGAGCCCCTTGATCTATGACTATCTCCCTAGGAACCCCATAGCATGTGAAGATTTCTTCATAGAGTAATTTTGTAACGTTATTGTCCCTAGCATGTTTCATGGCTTTTACCACAATCCATTTTGTCACATAATCAATAAAAACTAAGATGTAAGATTTTCCATTTGATGGTGGATCAATTGGACTTACAAATTCAAGTCCCCATTTACCAAATGGTGTGATAACTACTTGAGGGTACAGAGCCATCTCATTTGATTTAGTTGGTCGACCCATCCTTTGACACCTATCACATTTCCTAGTATATTTTCTTGCATCCTTATGAAGGGTAGGCCAATAGTATCCTTTATTAAGGATCTTCATGGTTGTCCTCTTAGCTAGAAAGTGTCCCCCACATGGCTCATCATGGAATGCATACAGTATATCATAAGTTTCATCCTCTCTTACACATCTTCTCATCACATGATTTGGTCCAGTATAGAATAAACAACCTACCATCCATGTGAATGGAAAAAAAATTCTCAATAAGAACCCTTTGCTCTTTTGGAGAGAAATGAGGGGGAACTCTTCCTGTAACCAAATAATTGTCTATATCAGCATACCAAGGTGTATGCACACTGATGGAAAACAAATAATCATCAGGAAGGATTCATCACTAACTTGAGTGTCTTCTGATGTTGTCAATCTGGAGAGAAAGTCTACCACAACATTTTCTTTCCTTGGCTTGTCTATGATGGTGATATCAAATTCCTGCATTAACAACAACCACCTTTCCAATTTGCCTGTGATCAATGGCTTATTCATAAGATATCTTATGGTTGCATGGTTTGAATGGACAAAGATTTGGTATCCTGTGATATAATGCCTGAATTTGTTGAGAGCATAAATGACTGCCAACATCTCCTTCTCTATCACCATGTAGTTAAACTCATCCCCTTGTAGGCTCTTGTTGGCAAAGTAGATTGCATTCTCTATTGCTCCCTCTTTTTGTCCTAAGACAAACCCTAGAGCATAATCATATGCCTCTGTATGAATGTGGCAAGGGAGTTCCCAATTAGGGCCTTTGAGCACAAGAGCATGGGTTAATGTTTTAAATGAGAGAATGATTTATCACAATCCACTATCCTTTGGAACTCAACATCTTTAGTCAAAAGAGTGTAAAGTGGTGTTGCCATCTTACTAAAATATTTTATGAAATGCCTATAATAGCCTGCATGTCCTAGGAAACTTCTAACATCTTTTTGAATGACAGGAATAGTAAGATTAATAATTACCTCTATTTTGGCTAGGTCCACTTGAATACCCTTTTGAGAGATAGAATGGCCAAGGGCCACTCCTTATTGCATCATCATAAAACATTTCTCATTGTTCAAGGAGAGATTATGGTCTTCACATCTTTGAAAAACCTTTTTGAGGTTGTCTATTGCTTCTGCAAAGTCAGAACCACAAGTAGTGAAATCATCCATGTAGATTTTCATACAATCATGTGAAATATCTGAGAATATACTAATAACTGCTATTTGGAAGGTTACAGGTTCATTGCATAGACCAAAAGGGAGTATTGAATAGGCATAAGTTCTTCAAGGACAAGTTAAAGTTGTCTTGTCCTGATCTTCAGGTGCAATTTGTATCTGATTATAGCCACTGAACCCATCTAAGAAGGAAAAATACTTCTTACCTGCAAGTGAATCCAATAATTGGTCTATGAAAGGAAGGGGAAAGTGATCCTTTTTGGTGGTAGAATTTATTTCTCTATAGTCAACACAAACTCTCCATTTACTTCCCTTTTTAGGCACAATCACTAAAGGAGATACCCATTGGATATTTGAAATAGGGTAGATAAATCTTGCATCCAACAACTTTTGTAGTTCTCCTTTCACAATATCCCTCAATGCAAGGTTGATTCTCCTTTTTGGTTGCCTCACTGGTGTGCAGTCATCTCTAATGTAGATCCTATGAGTACAAAGTTTTGGATCTAATCCTTTCATTTCATGGTAATCCCATGCAAATTCTTGTTGATGCAGCTTTAACTGGTTTATCAGAGACAACTGCTGCTCCTGAGTAAGTTTGTTATTTATATTTAAATGTTTCCCCTCATCAAATTGTACTTCGTGATCAACTCAATCATGGTTGTTTCATTGATGTTGGGCACTTTTACTTCATGAGGTAACAATATATGAAGTATATTTGTTGTTGTAGGAAATTTAGGTGCAAAAGAAGCTGGTAGAAGTGTTTTCAATGGACATGCAAAACCAGATTCATGAGTGGGTGATTCTTCATGCACTTTACAATGGTTCTAAATTATATGGGATAATATGTCATCTTGTTCCTGAAGTTGCATGAAAGGACTTCTGCCTATCATCATGATTTGTGTCACTGAATTGGCTTCCTCTGCCTCATCTCCAACTTGTGGCTAGATGGGGTTATCCATATCATGGGATGGTTGAGCAGGAGGATAAAGGACAAGATTTTTAGTACTTTTCCCATCTGAAATAGTCATGTCCCCTGACTGACATCCAATGTAAGCATTTGCAGTAGCTAACCACAGCCTTCTTAGAATAGTAGGATATCCTCCTAATGTATCTTTAGGGGAAAGGATCATGAAATCAACTAGATATTCCCAAGAGTATAAAATAACAAGGTATTCAACTATACCATTTGGTTTGATAGTGGAATTGTCAGCAAGCTGTAGGATAGTAGAAGTAGGTCTCAGATTTGTAACATTCAATTGTTGCAAGATATATTTAGTCATCACATTGATAGCAGATCCCAAGTCTATTAGAGCATTTTTTTACTTGGATTCTATTTATGATGACTCCAACTACAGGACTACCTAGGTTAGTATATTTAGGAACAGTTACTTTCCCAAGCATGATATTTTCCAACTATCCCATCACATGATTAATGGCAGGGTCCTTCTTTTTCCTCCTAGAATTTTTGAGGCATGCTTCCTTAATTGCCTTACCATATATTGGAACATATTTTATGGCCTGGAACAAAGGTATCTTGATAAATATGTGTTTTAGCTGATCCAAAATATCAAAGGTTGTTTCCTCCTTTTTCTTAGCAACTTCTAACCTTTGAGGAAATGGTGGGTCAAGATCAGTCTGAAAAAATAGTTCAGGATTCTTGGGCACACTTGTTTGAGAAAAAATATTAGGTAAATTTTGATGCTTCTCTTCTTCCACATGAAGCTCTATGATAATAGGAGTGGAAGGTGGTGACAAAGTGGATCTTGAATGCAAACGAATATTACTCAGACTCACAACATATGCAGGATATTAGTTTGGATCTACAGAGTAGACTGTTTGTTGTTGTGGTTTGTTATTTGGGTTGGGTGTGGGTTGAGCTAGTAATTGAGTAGGTCTAGGTGTGCTAGAATTTGAGCTAGGGGGAAGCATTATGGAAATTTTTTGAGGTTGTGGAGGTTGTTGCATGTAACCAATTTCTTGATTTGGCCATTGTTGTCCTCCCCTCCATTGGGAGGTTTGTTGCCAATTTCCTTGAGGTTATTGCCAATTCCCCTGGGGTTGTTGCCACTGGGGTGGAGTGTTTTGATAATTGGACCAACTATTTGGAGGGTTGTTCCAAGGCTAAGGTGAATAACCTCCAAAGTTTTATGGATATGGGGCTTTCCATTGATTACCAAATGCATAAGAATTCATATAAGGTCCACTAAAATATAATGGGTCTAGTGGCATACCTTGTCTTGGAGCCCATGGCCTTCTTTGTGCAACATAGAAAACTTGATCTTCATCACCCTCAATTGTCTTAAATTTAGATGGAATGTGATTGCTGTCAATGTTGGCTACCATTTTACATTTGTAGTCCTTTTTCTTTTGCCTGCAATGAGGACAATATTCTGCCAACATTGCCTCTACCTCCTCATGTTTCTTCTTTGCTTGAAGTGTATCTATTTGATTTTCCATATTATTTATGATGTCCTTCTTGAAGTCTAACAATAAATGAGTGATTTCCATCCTTGAAACTCCATTAATGGAGGATTTACCCATAAAAGATTGGTAACCTCTCCCTTTCTTTATAGTTTCTCTGGAGTAATTCTGATATATCTTCTTAATATCATCCCAAGGCACTTGGGTGATATCTCCTCCTCCTATCAAGTCCAAAGCATCAACACAACTCTCATTGATCCCTCTAAGGAAGAGAAACTTTTGAGAATCTTCATTGAGTGCATGATGTGGAGATTTCTACAGACTAAACAGGAACCTTGACACATAGTCCTCAAAACTTTCATCCTCCTTCTGCTGCATCCTGAAGATATCATCTCCTCTCATACTACCTCTACAATATTCTTTATACTTCTCAAGAAACTTTTCCTTCATAGCATCACAACTATTCATAGTATTCCTACCTAAGCTCATAAACCATCTTAATGCAACTTCTTTCAAAGTAGTAGGAAACAACTTAAGCCTATGAGTGTCATTAGTGTAATCATAGCTTCTATAGAGGATATCCAATTCAAAAAAGAAAGTGTTTGGGTCCTTTGTTACAAGCCCATAGAATTTGGGAAGAATTGAAGTAGGAATGTTCTTGAGGTTATCGACATCATTTTTTTGAGGGTTAGGGAATGGAAAGGTTGGTTGGTTAGGCCTAATTGGGACAACCATATTTTCTTGATGGATTATCAAAGCAAATGGATTCTCAATCAGGTTTTGGGAAGCTTGCTCTTCAGAGGAAGTTTTAGAACTAGTCAAATTGGGAAATGCATCAGCAAAAGGGTTTACTTCTTCTTCTTCTTCTAGAAAATTTTGAAACTCAACTAGCTAGCTATCAAGATTAGGATCAACAGAAAGGAATCTCCCTAGAGCATCTCTTCTCCTACCCCTATGCATGTGGTATTAACTCAGTTTTAGAAAACTCACACAAATAATTGGTTAAAAAATAATAGATCATTACTTATTCTAATGAAGGGTATGCTAAAAACAAACTTAAAAGATTCCAAAAATAGAAAAGAAACTAGAAATGACTCCTAAGAACTTCCTAGTTTGATAGCATCCCTGACAACAGCGCCAAAAAATGTTAGCCTCCTCTAATGGTTCAATAACTAAGCCCTCAAAGCAATAACTTGAAGATTAAATATCTACACCAAGCAGCTATCTTGCTCATAATGAAGTTTCATTTCATTATCAACCCAGGAACGTGAACTTGAAATGGGTCAGCACTGTATGTGCACTAGGAATTAATTGTATCCATCCTTATCCTACAACTAGAAAGGAGATAGTGCTGAAAATAAAATGATTGAAAGGAAACAACATAAGTACTAAACATAAACCAACCAATAAATTGAACTGAAATGAATTAAAAAAATAGAAGTCTCAGTAAACACACGGGAAGTTACTCTATCTATCGTGGTTGCAAGAGTAGACACAAAATGAAGTTCTAATGGCTGTAGGAACAGACAACTGCTAAGACTATAACTAATTGTTGAATAGGAAAGTAACTACTAAACTGAATGGATGGAATTCTCACCAAGTGGCCCCCCTTGAATGAGTTTTTCTAAAACTAACTTAGATGCAACAAACTAAAATATCATTTTATTCATTGAAAACATGATTACAATGTAGTAGCAACATAACTGTAGTTCTTGAAAACTAAAAATGCAAGTACAATTCTTAGAACATTCAACCTCTTGAAGAGGAGAATCTGATCATTATTTATAGAAGGAAAGATTCTAATTAACTTAAATAAGAAGGTAGTCGACTCCAATAGATTAGGAGGATGCCATTTATTGAAAACATGAAAAAGAGGAAGGAGGTTATGCATGCACAAGATTCGGTCAAACTAAACTTGCTTCAACAAAAATACAGCATAACAACACCTCCTAAATCTACTCAACTAATAGACATGGCCATTAAGGTTAACTTCCACATGAGCTAGAAGTTCCCAACCGCTTGACTTCTTCAATGTCCGTCTCTACTTGACTTTTTCAGCAACCAGGTAGTTGGCATGAACTTCTTCCTCATTGCAAGCTCCATTTATATTTGCACCTTAATGTAGACCTACATCATGACATTAGCGTGCACAAGAAAAATGTATATCCATAATCACCTTATGATAAAATTCATTCAATCACATGAAAAAATAGATTTAGATATATCACATAGCAAGCTAATATCATTAAAAGTTATAGGAATAATTTTATGTCCAGAGTTCACAAGTTTGGGGAAATAACATAGAAAGTATTTTAACTAGGTGCTAAAACCCCATAGTAACACTAACAAACTTATGCTAAATCCTAACAAAAACAAGTCATTATTTGGACTCATCAAAAGGTATGCAACAAAATATACTGGAACACTATTTATAATTTCAATCACATTCACTTCACCAGAATCCATGGCATAACACCTACCATAGGACTTAGAAATTTTCAGCCCTAAATGATTCATAACTTCTAATGGCATCACATTAATAGATGCTCCAAGTTATACCATACAATTACAAACCATCCAACCATTTATCAAGAAATATGTATAAAATAGATCTATGGTTTGTTTGTTACCTGTAGAAACAATGCCCAAATAAATCTTAGGAATGCTTGCACATTAACTTTGTCTATCCTATCTTTGGGATTAGTTGCAACCTCCTCTAGCTGATCAAATGGTATGGGCATTCATATAAAACAATATCCTTTCCCTATTCTCAAGAATCCTTAACAACTCTTTAATTGGTACTTGAAATTTTAATTGATTGAAGGCCTGAGCCATGTCAATAGGTTGATATGTATGAAAGTGATTGGAAAAATAGAACTATTATATCATTGGTATCAGGTATGAATGCAATTACTTGAACACTTGTAGCAGCTTGTTTTGTACTAGCCATTTTCCCAACTTCCTTTGCTACCTTTTATTTTTCATCATTTCCAACAGTCTACTTGATGAGCCCTAGAAATGTCCTATTTTCCTTGCTTTAGTTTCACACTTTTTATCATATTTTTGCTAAAAGATTCAAAGACATTTACAACCTTTTCATATGTTCTAAGTATTTAAAGCATTGAAGATGATATATTTTATTGATAAATGATTGTGTGATCTTTGAATGTCTATAGAATTTAGTGGAGTTTTATGATTAATTATAGTTTTAATGATGAAGAATGCCTTTGGAATAAACTAACCCCTATATCAAAGGATCTATCAATCCACAACAAAAGGACTTTCAACACACGATAGAAGGATATCGTTTTGTCGTAGTTAGAGGAGGTGATAAATTATAGTACGTACATTTTTTTCGAAGTTGATGCAGGTGATGGTTAGATAATATGAACATGATTATTCATGGATCACTCGATCATTTCACTTTATCCTACTATTGAATCATGGAGAAAAGAAGATACTTATACTAACTATGGTTAGTGGCTTTTAATAAGTTCTTCTTTGTTAGGAACATCTTCAGTTATAACCATCTTCTAAATTGATGTAGAATCTTGATAAGATTATCACACTCTTATCTCTACTAGCTTTTATTTACTATTGAAATAATACCTAGTCCTCTTCCTATGTTTTTAGGAGAGTTGATAACTACTTATAGTTTGTTTCCAGTTCAAAAATAATGGGACTCTCAAAGATATTATATATATGTCTAATCTCATGAGAGACCATAACTAGCTAGATTTACATATGAAGTAGAATTGAATATAAATCTTGTTATCAAATACTCTATTTTAAGCTTTTGTATGTTTGAACTATAATAAAGAGAAATACACCAATTTCCATGAATCTCTAAGTTAAGATTTGAAGAAACATATTGTGGATTGTAGGAGATCAAGAAAGGGCCACTTGAGGTATTACAAATTCTATGTTAGTTTAGATTATTAGTTAAATTTTTGAATTATATTTTCTGATCACATTATATTGAGTTGTTGAATAAATAATTAATTGTTATTTAATTACACTGTAGCATAGAGTCATTAACTTATAGTCTGCATAGGAATAGTTATCTATACAAATTATTATAGTTACTTATAGAAACTAATTCATTTGATTTTTTCAATATGTAGATGTTATTGCAGTTAAGTTGTCTTCAATTGTAATTGCTTATGTTACTTTTTCTATAATCAATCAATTAGGAAGGTTTAGGATTCTCAGTTGCACATACAGTGCCAACATCATCTCAAGATTATGATTCCTTGGTTGACAATTTAAATGAAGCACCTCTAAGACAATAAATTTCTTAATTTGGGATTTTTGGTCTGTTAAGTTGTATGTATGATATCTACATAAATTTATTGGACATAGGGGAGCTCTATATTGTTGATTTCCCTCATTGTTGTTTGAAACATCAACATTTTTCAGTTTTGGAACATATACTTTCTATATGGGTGCTTTTGATAAATGTATCTTCTTTCTTGGTGGAGGTTTTCCTGCAAACCTATCTTTTGTTATATCAAAATTTAGTTCTTTTTATTATCCTCTATTTAAAAGTGTAGTGTTAAAGACTTGGGTTGTTGGAAACATGAGCAATGATGATATTGATGTATGGTGTGGGGATATTTTTGAAGATTGATGAGCATGATAGTGTATGGTGTTGTCACCAATGGAAACACATTATAGAGATATAGTAGTGTTATTCCAAATAAAACTAAATGTTTTGTAGATTTTCCTAAGTCCTGGTGTATAGTTTTCAGTGTTAAGTGAACCAATTTTGTGGTCCGCATTTCTTCGCTACGAAGAATCTCGTCACACGATTTTTAGGTAATTTTGATTTGTGTTGAAGGTTTCTAAATCCAAAGATTCAAGCTTGTATGTCTTTCACATTCGAAGATAATGTTGACAGAGTATCAATTATGGAAATGACAGAGTTATAGTTACAAAGTGTATGTTGGAATGCTCTGTATTCCACCACGAATGAATATTTTTCTATGTAATTCTAAGAAAGTGTTTGAGGATGTTAGTGTGTCTGTCCCAAGTGGCAAGTGTTGTGTTGGTCTGCATGTTGAATTATGAGTGAACAGTTGGTTCATTCATTATTAATTCACTAGTTTTGTTATATGGTGCCAACCTAAAGATTTTGGGGTCATGCAGAGTTGAATTGCATATGGAGCAAAATTATGGGAGTGATTATGGGTCATGCCAACCTATTTTTATGTTATAAATTTTTTGTTTTGTTTTGTAAAGCGTGTATGTTAGTGTTTTGGGATGACAGTTTATGAGGATGCACATTACATCTAATTAGGTCGACCTAATTGATGTTTTTGATAGTTTTGATATATATGCAAGGTTAATTCCATGTGCAAAGATATATGTGAGATGATTAAGTGTGTGAGATCTGGTGTAGAGAGAAGTGTGAATTGTATTTGTGTTGAAATATGAAGTGTGTTAAGTTAGTTTTTTGAGTTTCAATGGATCTGTATCTTCAACATATGTCAAATGCATTGTTAGTAGTTCATTTTGGTAGTGAGCCATCCCTTCTTATATCTTTTCTATTCTGGGTAGTGAGCTCTTTGGCAATGGGCCATTCTATTTTTGGACAATGAATCATTGGATAGTGAGTCCTTGGATAGTGATTCCACCATTTTGTATCAAACATTTTAACCAGTTATAATATATTGTGAGCTAATCCTCACTGTGGTTTTTCCCTTTCAAGGGTTTTCCACATAAATCTGGTGTTCTTATTCTCCTTGATGTGATGCATGATTTATATGTTCCTTTCATTTATTGCAAGTTAAATATGATGCTTTTAATGGATGCTTGAATTGAATAAGTTAATGAGTTTTAGTGAATATTGATTCACCCCCCTCTTAGTATTCTGGGTGTTCAACATGTAGTTGGCACATTTGGAGTAGCAACAAATTCAACTTTGTCCTTGGCACTTGGCTATTTTTAAGATAATCACTTTGTACTTGAATGACATTAACCTCAATAAGAGTTTTGATGTCTTCATTGGAAGGATTTTCTCTATTATACCTCAACCTCATCTTTTCCCTAGGATGTTCAAAATATTTATTTAGAATTTCATATGGAACATGATGACTATCATAATAATTTTGAAAGAATTCCTCTCCTTTATAGGCATCTAGTTGATTGAGATTTGCATCATTATAACATTCATGCGTATCCTCATGTTCTTGAAATTATTTTTTATCATCAAGTGCAGTTGGAACTATTACCACTTTATGACACCCCCTATTTCTTGCATAAACCATCAATAAAAATTGATCTGAGATATCCTATATGGTTTATCATGCTAAAAAAATGCCTCTAATAGTTGTATTTCCCATTACCAAGATGTGTTAAATCCCATTTTGCAAAAAGTGTTCAAAATATGGCTTTCTCTTTCACCTTATTTTCTTCTTAGAGTCCCTTCAAAGTGTTGGGTCCTGAACGGATATTTGGACTAAGCTCCAAATCCTTTCCTAAGAACTGATTTCCCTTTCTTCTTTTCTCTTTCAAATCCTTTCAAGTTTTTGGACCCTGAATAGACACTTCAATCCAAAGCCTAGGTCGATTCCAATTTCCCATTCTCGATTTTCCCTTTTTCTTTTCCTTTCCTCAATTTTAATCTGTCAAACTTTCGAGGCCTAATCAGGAATTCACACCCTTTTTTCCAATATCTATTTTTCGTTTTCATTCTTGACTTCTATTCCCTTTTTCTTCTATGATCCTTTTAGACTTTCAAATCTTGATCACACTTTTGAACTTTTTATCCAAATGTCCAAGTCCATTTTCTATTTCTAGCCTCAACCTTTTCTTCTTTCAAAAATTCATACTTTTTTTTTAGATTTTTGGACAGAAAATCTAAAAGTTTGAATTTGACTTCCATTTCCACTCCCGCCATCTTTTGTTCCTTTTCACTTTCTGATTTTGCAGTTCCATAGGTAATATTTTATTGAAGAAGTTATAAGTGCGAGATTGTGAAAAAGCTGACAACTGTTATAAGCTCTGCATGTCTGATGGATCAAATTCACTAAGGTTATTTTCAGCCACGAGGGTGCAAAAAGGTCAACATGTGGAGGCATCTAGTCAATTTCACTCTCTCACAAGATTTTTTAGGAGGATCTAGTTTCAAGTGCAGAAGCGCAAATAGTTTTACACCTCCAGTTGGAATTCCACGAGCCTATAATCTTTTCAAAGAATTCCATTTTTAGGTGTGGAAATGTGAGAAGGTGACACATGGCATGAATTCCATGAGCTTGCATAATTTCTCAAGCACATTCTTTTATGAGCGTGGAAGAGCAGAAATGGTGACATCTATCATCCCACTATTTGGTTTTTGCATGCTCACGAGAGTGATTTCATCGAGGATAAAAGGGATTATGGAAGTGCAATAAGTTGATATATGGAATCACCTTATTGGTTTCTTAGGTCTGTGAAATTTTTAATATGGTCCTAGTTTTTTATAGAGAGGGCATGGGAGATTGACACTTGGTGGCATCTAGTTCATTTTGTGAGTTTGTAGGTCATTCATGGTAGACCTAGTTCCTAAATACAGAAGCACAAAAGGATGAAATTTGGAAATTTTTGATTGGTTCCACATGTCTATGGGAGCAATTACACTAAACAACAAAATGAGTAGCAGAGGTGCGAAAGATCAACACGTGGTATTTTTATTCACTCCATGGGTTTGCAAATCATTCATGGTGGGTCCCTTTTCTAAAAGAAGTGGCACAAGAGATTGACAAGTGGCATGAATTATGCAAGCTTGTGGATTTTTTTAAGAGGTTCTCATTTTAGATTGCGGGAGTGCAGGAAGTTGACATGTGGTAAAACCTTATTCATTTTGTGAGCATTTCAAGGGGGCTAAATTTCAAGTAGAAAAATTATGGGATGGTTGACACATATCATTTCCTTATTTACTCCATGGATCCATGGTTTCTTCACGGTGGGCCCAATTTAAAATAGCAAAAGAGCAGAGTAGTGACATGTGTTTGATGATATCATTGAATCTTTTTCAATAACTTTTCTCGATGAGTTGTTTTAAGGATGCATAAAATTTGACTCCAACATGACACATTATCATTAGCTAAGAATATTCAAATATTTTCAAAAGTGGTCAAGGAAATTTAAGGTGTTGATCCTCTTCCATGATAGTAGAGATCTACGATCCAAATTTAAAAGATGATAATGGTCATGGACACCATTTTTGTAGGTAGCTACAGAATTTGAATGAAACCTTCAAGCAACAGGGGCAGTTTGCATGCAAATTTTCATGCTAGGCATGATGCCATGCATGCATTCTCATTTTTTAGACCTTCCTTATCATCTAGATATGTGACCATATCTTTCTATTAAGTCCTTGCCAACTTATGTTCTGTATTTACAAAAATAACTTTTGGCAAGTAGTTTTTTTGGTAGTTTGAACCCTAAAAGGAGAAGTTTTTCCACTTTACATGCTCAAGAGTCCTCAAAAATCCATGTAGAAAGTAACTCTCATAAATCCGCAGAGAAGTTTAGCCACTACAATTAGATGGAGAAGATTTCAAAGACCGAGAGATTAGATGAAGACCAGAAGTCAAGAGAACTATAATCTACATAATCTACATAATCTACATGATCTGCATGACTGTCAAGTAATCCAAGTAGCATTGAAAACAAGTTCAATTATCAAAAAGATGATTTGTATAAAACCTAGGCACCCGGGATTTTGTAGGCAGTTCTTTCTTATTCTTTATTTTTTTCATCATAACCTATGAAGGTTCTTTCAATCAAGAAGCAACATGATAACTCAAAGAAATACTTTTTTAGATTTATATGCAACTATAGAAGGGCCTTCTTTTCAATAGAATTTAGTGATTTTTCCTTGATAGTTGTTTCATTATGTGTACATGAATGATTGATACATATTTTTGTGATTTTTACATGTAAATCGTCAAGTATGTTGTCTCATTCTAGCACCTTTAAGAAGAAAATTTTTGTCTCATATAGGTCATATTTTGTGTTATTGATGCTAATATATTTTAGTTGTGAATATAATTTTGGTTTTCCTTCTAAATTTATAAAAAAATTGACCTTCTTATGAAATATTGATGTATGGGCATGGGAAATATTGAGTTGTGTGAGTACTAGCTAAGAAATTGGGAATTTGTGTGACAAGTTAATATTATAGATCTTAAATCATTTGTTGCATTGCCTCCTAGGGTTAATATTTTCATTTATAGTTTCTCTTTTATCCTTTTTTTCTTATCAAGAAATAGTATATAGGAGGTCCATCAAGGGAACCAACCCTCTCTGGAGGTTTGTATTCACTATAAGTTACCCCACATTTTGAAGATGATCCCATGTTCCATAGGATAGCTAAGTATCACACTTAGCTAAGGTCCAATCTTAGTGACAATAGGAACACCACACTTGATTTGGTCATGAGAAAAATAGCATATGTCACACTAAAATGAATCTTCTTGAAGATTGACATGATCCTTCCTCAAGGGATTTGGGGTGTGTTTCTCTTGGTTCCCTTGGTTTTAATTTATCAATACTATTTTTTGTCATTACCTCCAAATTCTTAGACTGGTCATAGTTATAAGGCTTGTTATGGATTCATTGACCTTCATTGAAATGTGTAGGGGCAACATTAGAAGGCATTCATTTTTTATTGTTTGTGTGGATGCTAAAAATTTGCGAGAGAGACTTAAACAATTTCATGTTGTTAGCACAAGTTAGTTTAAATCAGCAAATTTAACATCCCTATGAAATACTTAATCATGTCCAAATATGCAACTAATGAGCAGAAAACAAGTTAAATAGAAGCATATAAAAAAAGCATGATTAAACCTTTATCTCATAGTGGATTGGTGCCACTTTGTTGTGTAGTAAGCAGCCCTTTCCCAGTCCCTGATAAGCAAGATTGCCAAGATGATAGTGATAATGCAAATGTATGTGATAATGGAAAAAATTAGTTCTCAACTCAAGAGAGTAACTTTGCATGAAATATGTGGAATGAAGATGAATTTGAGTATAGTAAGTTTACTCAAAATTGTGGATACTGAAATGAAGAGAGAAACCTCTCATTTATAGATTTCCAAAATGGGAGAGAGAGTGAAAACAAACAATGTGGGATCATTCAACATCCAATGGCCAAGTGCCACTTGTCAAAATGTGAATTGTTGATGGTTGTGCACATTTTGGCCAAAGTGCCAATAAATGCAATTAGGTGGAATTTGAATTTGAAGAAATGACATGTGAGAGAGAAAAATGAATGAAATAAATGCCACTTGGCTCAATGCAAAAGTACATGTAAGAAGAGTGAATGCCTTGTTGGATGTACAAGTCCACTTGGACTTTTTGAATTCAAACTTGAGGGAATATTCCCTTTTTGATGCCATGTGAGGGAAAATAGAGATTTAATAAATGAATTAAATCTATTTTCATGTGCAACTTGCATTCTCTAGAAGATTTTAGTGATAGGGATTAACTTAATCAATGATTTGATTAATTTAATGAGGTATTAGATGATTTAACAATTTTGACTTAAATTGATAAATTGATTTAAATCAGAATTGAGAGGAAATGCTAAATTAAATAAGTGATTTTGATTTATTTAACTAAGTGGGATAATGTTAGATTAAATCAAATAAGGTTTAATTTATTTAATTTAATAAGAGGTCTTTAGAGACTTTAATTAAATAAAATGATTTATTTAATTAAACAAAAATATAAGGTTAATTAAATAAATTGATTAATTTAATCATTGGAGGAGAAAGACTTAATTAAATAAACAATGATTTATTAAATTAAGAGACGAAATATGATGAAAAGTTGAGAGTATGATTTAGGAGGAAATATCGTGAATAATCAGGATCAAGTGTGTCAAACCGAATTTGTACATTTTCCATGTCTACAGTTTGCAACCTTATATGAGATATCCTTTGTAGCTCCCTTCAACTTGTCTAATTTTTCTTTAGCAATGAGAGGCTTGTTGGAAGTTGTTTCATTCAGTCTTAGTAATTTCATATCATTCCTCTTGTTGTCTCTCCCAAAAGATTTCAAATTTCTCTCTATGTTAATAGCCATTACATATGCTTCCCTCAAGCTTTGATGGTTTTTGTCTCTTAGTAGATAACCCAATTTAGAATCAAATACTCCACAATATAGAGCAAGAAATATAGGTTCATTTAGGCTTACTTGGGGAGTCACTTTTATCATTTTCATGATGAACCTATTGTTGAAAGTAAAAACCAACTCATTTATCCCTTTTCTAATTGTGGTCAACTCATGGATTGCAAACTTTGGATCAACTGTTTCACCATATTGTAGTAAGAAGACCTTTACAAACTCATCCTATGAGTCTACGATGCTATCCAAAAGAATCTTGTACCATTATTTTTCACTTTCTTTCAATGATTGCATGAAGAGTTTCATCATGACATCTCCATCTTTAATTTCATATTCATCAGTGGCATCAATGAAGTGTCTTAAGTTATCCTCGCCAATGATAGCATTATTTCTTTGGAATTTAGGAACCTTCCATTTGATTTTATTTTTTATTTGCAATTAGATTAGGATCATTTGGAATACTACAAAATTCCAAATATTTATATCTTTCTAGTCTTAATGGTTGCCTCACAGGTTCAAATTTTTGAGCTTGTCTTCTAAGATTAAACCCAACATTTGGTACAACATTTTTTTGTGGGAGATTAGTATGTTGGTTTTATTGAACAATAGGGATCTGTTGAACAATATGCACTTTTTGAATTTGGATAGTAGGTGCTAAATTTTGTGGCTAAGAAATATTTTATTGTGGAATAAAATTTTATATAGTCCGTTGTGCTATGTTATAATGCTGATTTACTAGTAAGGACTACTAAACTAGTTGGGCCTACTGTAATGCAATATGTACCTCTATCTCATGTTTCCTTTCTCTAAGATGATCAATGAGATCAATATGTTGATCTATTTCCCTTTCTCTGTTCTCAATTTCTAACTAAACGTTTTGATCATCATCTATGAATGGATTTATAATCTCATGTTCTGAAGTCTAAGTATTATGTCTACCTTCTCTTTAATTTCTCAAAGGTGGAAATATAGGATCTATTTGAGGTCGAATCAGAAGTGAAATTTGATTTATATTTTCTACCTAATATTTTCCCCCATACTTAGCTTAATCTATTCTAAAAAAATTTCTAGTAGTTCTAACTAGATTATTAGTTGAGTCATCAAATGCATATTGATCTATTCTAAAAAAATTTCTAGTACTTGATCCTTTACTATAAGTACGTAATTTTTTAGTATTTCTTTGATTATGCATAGTTGACTTTCCTATAATTTTGACTTTCCATTATTCTTGATGCTTTCTTGCATCTATGGAACTTTTTTTTGGGACTTCTTGGCCTTTATAGTATCGATCCTTATCTACTTTTTGTATTTTTACACTAACTTCTAGACCTTACTTTGATACGCCACTCCTTGAAGGAGAAATAGTCATAATCAACAAGTTGTAATTTCAACCAAATAATAATATTTTCCTAGCTACATTATGACTACTGAGTAACCTAGGTCTTCAAATTTATCACTGATTTATCACCTTTCCTTGAAAAATAGCATCAATTTGTTGGTGATCTAAACTATGAGCCCTAAATCCCCAAGGTTTAATAATTTTCCAAGTGCTAGGGGTGTCAAAGCTTGGAAAATCACCACAAACTTGTCTTCAGGTTGAGTAGTTAAGGACCAATGCTTGAGGTGGGTAAGACCTCCTTCACTTCTATTTTTGTAAGACTGGGGGAGTTGTTCCCTAAGATGATGATTGAACTGTATAGACATGTAAAAATGGCTTAATACATATCACACATCCTAAATGGAATTTTTCCATTATTCACATCATATCACTTGAATTGAATATTGAGTCATCAAATCATATTCATCATAATTTCTAGTACTTGATCCTCTACTAGAAGTACATACTTTTTCAGCATTTCTTTGTTTATGTATAAGTGACTTACTTGGAATTTTAAATTTCCATTATTCTTGATGTTTCTTGCTTCTATGAAACTTGTCTTTGGAACTTCTTGACCTTTATAGTATCGATCCTTATGTATTCTTTGTATGGTTCATGTCCTAGTCCCATAAACCATCACAATGTTGCATCCTTCAGAGTAGCTAGAAATAGTTTAAGTTTTTGTGCATCATTGTGATAATCATAACTATGACATAAAACATCAAATTTGAAGAGAAACATGTTAGGGTCTTCCATAGAAAGACCTCAAAAAGTAGGCAAGACAGAGTGAGGTATATTTTTCATGGGGGCATCCTCCTTCAGATGGACAATGGGAAATTCAAAGGTAACGAGATTGTTATTGGCCAATGACCTTTCACAAATTTTTGTTGTTGTTATTTTTCTTGTCGTCCATGGTTCCAAATTCCGAAGTGGTGTAGAAAGATGTGAATGGATTAAGGTATTGGTCTCCTGAGGACTTACCACTTCTAAGCTCATATGAATCTCAAAATAATTTAGCAACCTTTTTAAATGAATCCTCAAGCGACTCTTGTTGTATACTAGAAGGAGACTCAAAAGTGGACTCAATAACACATTTTTCAATATCGGATTTAGCTAGTTCCTTCTTGGATGGTGTATTCACAATTAATGGATTTAATTCATTTTGTGGGTTTTCTTGTTGCACGAACTGTTTCCTATATCTTTCTTAACAAACCTTCCTTTACTATCTCTAATGTGATTCATACATCTATATGATCTACAATAGAGAAAACCAAGGTTAATTACCTAGGCAAGGTCGACGATCATGCAAAAAAAAATCTTGGCACATTGGTCCTAACTTGAATCACTAAGTTTTCAGGCCTTTAATGCCTTTCCCCGATAATCATACCAAAATATTTGGACAAAACTAAGTACTCTAACTTTGGGAATTCAGGCTAAGAATTTGGCTTGTAGTTCATATTTGTACCTTGTCAATCTGGGAATGAAAGACTTATGAAAGACGTTGGGGCTATATGCCTAAGGGCTGAAATTCATGAGCTGGGGAGAAATGACATGCAAATAAATGTGAAAAATGGCTTAAAATAGAAATTTGGTTCAATAATTATATTTTTTCTTTGTGATAGGAAGTTATAGAAACTGTGCCAAGAAGTGTGACAGGAACTATGCGAAGTATAAAAGAGTTTGTTACAGAATATAAAATGATAGCAGTAAACCTTTATCTAAATTCAGAATAAAATCGCTTCACACTCTAACAAATAATAGGTTAGCATAGATTAAGAATTGGATTTAAACAATATCACAAGATAGGAATACTATAGAAATTAAATCAGGAGTTACATAAATAGAACGGAAATATTACAGAAATAAAATTACACATTACCAAAGTAGACTAATAATAGAATCATCGAGTGACCCAAGTAGTGGGCCCTTGCTCCCTGGTTCACCAGGTGATGGAACATAAATGTTTGATCTACACTAAGCTAGCCATACACACAATAAAAATCTATTTGAATCAAAGTATAGCAAGAGTTCTATCTATGTATTAATCGATTAATTAGCATCCATAAGTCTTAGATACATGCACATATATATATTGATTGATATATCAAAGATCGATAGAGTTTGGGTTTGTTATGGCCTATGACCAACAAACCAAAAATTTTAATCAAAAATAGATTATCAACCTATGGCCAACAAAAAAAAATTGTTTTATCAGATCAAAAATATTAACAACTCAAAAAGTAATTCCAAACAAGATGACTCATCAATTTTTCCATTCTAATAGCTCCATTCTTCATCAATCCTTCACCTTCCACATACTTAATAGCTTCAACCATGTCTTCAATTATCCCCTATCATTTAATCATGAAACGATTAATATTTCTTCAAATAATCAACATTTTGGATAGTTTTAATTTCTTTAACAATTATTAAATATATCTATTTTCCTTCAACAAATAGTGATAGGAAGTATAGGTAAGACAATGTAAATGAGGACAAAAAGATAAACAAATAATGGAATAATAGGGCATCATTTTCTCCCATCAGGTAGCTTGGCACCACTTTGTGCTAGTTTGAGGAAATATGAGTTTGGATCTTTCCAAATCATTTTGTCCATTAGTTTTTTTCATTTTGGGATCTTGAGTGTGCTCTAAGAGTACTTCATTGCTGATTTCTTCATATCTATCATACTCCTCTATGATCATATCTTGGTTTTGTTGCCTAGAAAATTTGTCTTGATGTTTAAGGAGTATTTTAATATCACTAGGTGGTGGATTTGGTTTAGCTTTAAACATCGATTGTTCTTGAGGATTTGAGTGTGTCTTAGGATCGTAACCCCATGGGTGAGATTCCTCATTGGTGATATTGGTGTTTGGTGCACTAGAGATTCTTTTTTTGGCTTTCATTTTATTTGTATGTTGGAATCTTATTGTAGTCATAAACATGCTCAAAAGACTTTGGTGAGTTTGAGATGACAAGTTATGGAAATGGGATGATGTTTTGAGTTGGGATTTTGTTTGGAAAAATGACGTACAAATGGGATGTGTGTAAACCTTTTGGATAAAGGATGGTGATTGTTTTATATGAATTGAAGTTGATGTTGGGATAATTGGGCGATCAAGTTTTATGTTGGATGACAAGATTTTTCTACTCAACCCTATGATGAGGAGATGAGTCAATTTTAGATGTTGTTTGATAAATGACACTATGATGTCAGATGCTCAAACCCTATAATAAGAGTATGAGTGGATGTTTTGATGTTTTGATTTGATGCTAGTCTATAACACAAGATCCACAAGGCTTAGATTGATGTTTTTCTATGTCTTAGAGGATATGGTGATTTATTTACTTAAGCTAGCTATTAGGTTGCAAGTAAAGGTTGTTGTAAAACAATAGCAAGATGATGGTTTGATTTGTTGTGTCTGATGCATGTCCAAGACTAGGTTGATGTTGGATTGATAATGGTGATATGAAGGATGTTGATAGGATATGACACAAGTATGATTTTTTATTGTGTCCAAAAGTTGATAGTTACGAACACTAGGTAAACCAAGTTCAAAGTGTAGGATGGTGATGATGGATTGTGAACGTACAAGTCTAATGATGACAGTGATTTTTGACAACTGTGTAAGATTTTAGGCCAATATTTTGAAACCAAGTTTTTGAAAAATTCTAAGATATGCCATAAATTAGGACAATAGCGGCTTCTATCTAGAATGATAATGGAAAAAATTAGGACAATAGTGATTTTGTTTAAGAATGGTCGCGATAATCCAATCAATAGTGGTCTCTATGCAATTCAGTGACTGGAAACATAGAAATGACAATAGCGGTCAGAATTTAGGATGACTACGACAAGATTCTAGAACAAAAGCAGTAAAACTGACTGTAGCATCTCTATTTTGACATGGTTCAATTTTGTTTGACAATTTCAGATAATTTTTCCAATTTTGATGTTTGAAGTTTCAAAGTTTTAGGAGATGTGTTTGATAGGAAGTGATGCATACAATAGATAAGAATATCACAATAACTAACTCAATGGTAAAGGGGGATATTTTGTGGTCCTTCTTCCATTAAGATCAAAATGGGTAATGCAGACTATGCCTAAAAACTGATATGACCTATTTCTATGTTTTTGGATTTTATAATTTTTCTGACGATAAATGACGTAGCTAAAATGGTTTCTAAAAGACGTACACTAAGATGACGTATGGTAGGACAGACACTATGCAAAAATCTATAGAATATTATGATGATAAATAGTTCTAAAATGGCTATAACCTACCTACCTATGGGATAAATGCATGCAACTAGGTTGACTGACTATGACAAACCGGAATAAGGACGTTTCCAAAGACAAGGAAAGTTATCTAATCTTGTGATATGCAATTTCCTAGGGAGTATCTATTTGCATGCGACTTAAGATGACTATGACTAGGATGTTTACTGTAATTAAGATGTATATGACACCTAATGGATGCAAGATTTTTGAGCAAAATTTTGACAGTTTCTGTTCAAGGTTGATCTTAAGGAACAAAAAAGAAAATGGCAGTGATATGTTCGGACTCAGTTTGCAGTTTTGAATGTTCTTTGTTAACAGGCAAATGCGGTTCACCTAATAGTTGTGGTTCATAATTTGACAGTTGCAGTGTTTCTGACAATTGCGGTTCAAAATTTGACAGTTGCGGTCTTTTCTATGACAGTTGCGGTTTTAAAAAAGCACATGCGATTTTTCCTATTCTGGCCTCTGAAAACCTGATTTTCCTACCAGACACTTGCGGTTCATAAATTGACAGATGCGGTTTGCATTTAAACATGCGACTAAGAATGTGACAGATGTGACTCAAAACTCTCAGACTGAAAGCGGAAAATTTATGACTGACAGATGCAGTTATTACCCTAACTAATGCGACTCGCTAATACAGATGCGGCGATTAAACTGACAAATGCGACTCTGTTTCTGACAGTTGAAATTTTTCTCAAAAGTTGTTTGACTGACTTTGTTTGTTTGATCAAGATTTTGGAAAATACATCAAACAACAAACACAACATGCAAAGTATTTTCAGTTTTGTGATGAATGGACTGTTGAGACTCGAAAAACATTTACACCCTAGGCTTTTAGGACAGTACTTGTTGAATTCTTACTTGGATTTCTCCAGCTACATATATTTACGGTGGATGATTAGTAGTTTGACCCCACTGGCTCCCCTCCATGACACTCACTTATACGGGGCAGCCAAGCTATAGTACCCATGAATCTCCCATGGCATACCTTTCAACTCTACACGTAAACCGTAAGATTGTAAGATGGCTTCACAGGGCGGACCCTACTGCACCAACAAGTAGATAGGATTTTGGTAACTCTACAACAAGGTGTTTAATTCAGGCATTCCGTTTGTGGGACACTATCCAACATCGGCAAGAGTCCATTTCTATCCATCTCGTTGGGCTAGTGCACGTGATTCTTGGGGTTTCCCCAAGAATCCACTTTTGTATACCGGCTAGAAGTCGCTTGGCTTTAGCATGCTACCGGTTTGCATCATCTTGGGGTGAGTACTTTTTCCCACCAAGATAGGCCCGAATTCTAGAGTCAGTAACTGTTTCTCTTACACCCAGGATCGCATGAATGCGCAAGGGGAGAGGATACTTCGATTACTAAATCGTGGGGTTCTAAACTAACAATGTAGACACAAAAAACACTGGTAAATTATTAAGCCCAAACGAGATTGTTTACACTACCAAAGAGAAGTTCATTTTAATCCACATGATGATTATCTATCTATCAAATGAAAAAGCTTGGTAAAAAGATAAAAGAATTAGGTCCTGCATGCAAATTTTGTCAGTAGTTCATTGTTTGTCTTTGGTTTTTGTATTGTCTTCTATGCTTCGTCCTGCAAACACTTGTTATTCCATCTTGACACAACTGAACCAAACATTAGCAAAAATCCAAATCACCTAAAAAGTGAAAATTGAAAATATGGATGCACAAAAATCGATAAAAAAAATAAAAATCTTTACCAGCCACATGTGGCTTTTGGAGTCACAAATGCGGTTCGACTGGTGACAGGTGGATGCGGTTAATGGAGTGTCTGATGCGGTTCAAGAATTCATGACAGGTAGATGTGGCAATTGAGAGGTGGATGCGGTTTATGGCGTGTTAGATGTGGTTCGTAATGATAGTTGCGTCACTATTTTTGACAGATGCGGTTCACTGGACGGAAAACCTGCAAAAAACAAAAAATAGAAAACGGAAAAATGGAAAGATGTGCGGATTTGAAGTGTGCTTCACGTCGGGTTCACCAAATGTAACATTAGAATAAATCTATGATAAGATCTGCAACTAGAACGAACAATTGTTAATCCTAATCTAAATCAAAACTAATCTGAAAATCAAACAATAAAGAACGAATATGAAAACATGATAAAAACTAAACAAACTAAATTGATCTCACCGAATATGTATTCACCCTTTCAAATTAACTCCATTGCTCTTCTCCATTTTTCCTTTTTAGTATTCTTGCCCTCAGATTTCTATGTTTGAATGCAAGTATAGCTTTGTTGAATGTCTAAGAAAAATATCGAAGAATAGTCTCTTCTCAAAAGTGTATAATGATTTCGGGAGGAGGAATAATGATTGTGATAGGCCATTTTATAGATTTTGTGTTTTCGAATGATCGGCTCAGATCGAAAGAGAGATTGACGGACTAGATTGATGAATGTCATGCAATGAGATATGTGACAGATAGAACGCGAGTTAGAACGTGAGTTCAACTGCAGGATAAAGACTAATTTTAGAATGTGAGTTAGAACATGAGTTCCAATCTTCATCTTCAAAAATAGAAGAAATAGACTTTATATGCAAAAGCCAAAGTTAGAAGTTGGAGATTAAATGCATGTGAATGCAAAATGAGTTAGAACTAGTTAATCGACTAGTTGTGACAGAGAGTTCTCTCTCAGAGTTAAACTGGTGTTTGAACTCAAGAGATAATTGGAGAACTAAAAATAGAACTCGAGTCCAAAGGTGAGTGAATGTAAGAGATAACTGAATGATGGAAGAATGTGACATAATTATTTAAATAATGAATTAAATGTTACTTTAATTCAACATTCGAAAATAAGACTTTAATTAAATAAATAAAGTAATTTATTTAATTTGACTGTTTGAAAAGGATAAATATGAATAATTAAATAATAAATATTTAATTATAGATAAAAGGGGTTAAATGAATAATTAAATAAAGATATTTAATTATAGTTAGAAAAGTATGATAAAGGGGAATTTAATTGATAGATAAAGGGGGAATTAAATAATTAGTTCGCAACATAATTAAATAAATATGATTTATTTAATTAATTAAGTTGAACAAAGGATGATTATGAATTAGTGAATTAATTAAAAAGGGTATTTAATTAATATGTGTTAGAAAGGTAATTAAATAATAAACATTATTTAATCATGACAATAAACTATAGAAAATTATGTTGAAATGTGTACTCGCAGGCCTAGACCAATTTTCAGTATCTACAGTTTGCCCCTCTTTGATACA
Organism: Sequoiadendron giganteum; assembly: GCA_007115665.2. Lineage (NCBI taxonomy): Eukaryota > Viridiplantae > Streptophyta > Pinopsida > Cupressales > Cupressaceae > Sequoiadendron > Sequoiadendron giganteum. The sequence continues at coordinate 321,210,778 of CM021107.1, read as the reverse complement.
ATGTTGGTACGGCGTTGTGTCAAAGAAAATATGCCTCGGTCGTGCCCCAACATGAAACAGGGTAGGGTATGCCCCCTCGAAAAAATTGACAAATTTTTGAAAGTTGCAAAAAAAATTAGGAAATATTCCCGATAAGTCAATTTGATAGTCAGAAATGCTATGGAGTTGACGGAATTGAAATCGGAGTTAAGATGGACGAATACGGGTCGTTAGAAGTTGAAAGATTACACGGCCAATAGATTAGGGCTGAGAAAATACCATTTGAAATCCTCCTATAAATAGAAATTAGGGCTAAAATGAATTCATTTGCACCTGGAGGAGATAGAAAAACTTGAGAATTTGCTCTGACTGACGGATGAAATGGCGCCTATTCCGTACACCAGGCATAGAGGATATCGGATCCGAACCTTCCAGCGGCCAGCCGATGCAAGACCACCGGTATGTACGCGAAAATGAGAGCTTGATATTTATTTTTTGCACGTTTTTTGAAGCTTAGAAAATGCATTAAGCAAATGTGGTTCATCATGAACGACGCATATGCCATTGTAATCGCCGCATTTGACTGCGAAACAACACATATGCAAATTCACGCATAGGCTAGAATAGGATTAAGGAGAATGAATGCATTGGAAGTTTGGTGCACCGCATGTGTATACATGCAACGCATCTGTATAGGGGTTAGACGCATGTGTGGTCGTGAACTGCATATGCGTTTGGGACTGCATATGTAGTAGAAATGTAGGCGAGGAAAATGCACCGCATTGGTTAAAATGCACCACATCTGTTAAATTGGGTAGGTTAAGGAAACAGTAATGCATTTGCAACAAATGACCACATGTGGTTTAGTAAACCGCATGTGCAGAATTAGAACAGGGGTGTGGGAAATATGTGACGCATATGTAATATGCACTGCATTTGAGGAATTGTGCGACGCATTTGACAAGGTGAGCCGCATTTGGCTGGTAAATTTTTTGAAATTTTTTGCAAAGTAAAAACTTGAAAATTTTCTGACATCATGGTTTAAATGCAGGTGATTTTAGATCCGATTTATACGTGGGAGTCTCGACCAGATACGTTTGATTTGAGAGAGAATTTGACTTCTACAGAGATTCAATTGCTATGGGTTGTACGTCTACATCACTGCTTGTCTATGCCTACCATTTGGGCGAACAGGGGGATGTTGACTGCACTGTGCGAGCGATGGCATTCTAAGACATCATCATTTCATTTGCCGACTGGGGAGGCCACTGTCACATTAGAGGATTTGTACAAGATATTGAGACTTCCTATTAGAGGAGAGCGGGTTACATATGATCCACAACGAGGGTTGACTGAGTTGGCACGGTTCTATCAGGTTGATGACATCAGTAGGCTCGGCATTGAGCACTACGAGATTAGATGGCTAGTGTTAGCAGACAGATACGACAAGATTGATTGCATCTTATGTACATTGATTGGCAGGATTGTGCTTTCGGATAGACGAGGTCATGGCTTTCCAGTGGGATGGGGAGCTATGTTGGTTGGGATGTTGGAGAGTGAGACAAGATATGCATGGGGTCCATGTCTACTCGGGATGTTGTATTTTCATCTACATGACATTGCTTATAGAGATGCACAGTCATTGAGTTGTGGGACAACATTGTTGATGATATGAGGTTTTGAGATGATAGTTGTATTTCATCCTCCAGTGACAGTAGAGCAAGAGGAGAGAATTCCATATGTGTTCCGATATACAGGACAGATTATGCAGACACATGTTGGAGACATAGGATACTAGAGACATGCATTGGATACACTTGACCAGTTTATATGGAGACCTTACATGGATTGTGAGGCATGGGCGGATGATGATATACATTTTCCATTCTGCAGATAGACACAGTACCTTATTGGGAGGACTGTTTCTAGTGTTCACATCATTGAGCGACACCTGCCAGATAGAGTTCTAAGACAGTTTGGAGAGGTTCAGGATGTGCCTCTGAGCAGAGCAGAGTTTGCTTGTTCATCCAGAGAGGTTCCATGGTGGGGACCCATGATACTAGTTACCACAGCTGAGGCAGACATACAGGCATTGCAGCCAGTACAGTGGGGGTGGAGAGATGGATTAGCAGATCCAGGGACTACGGCTGCATACGATGCATGGTGGGCAGTGCATCGACCAATTCCCTATATCGATCCAGATTTGCCAGCACCAGTCAAGAGACGAGGCACAGGGTTGAGAGGACGATGGAGAGGTGGAGGTGCCAGAGTGGGTAGAGTTGGTGGTAGAGATGGTGATAGAGGTGGGAGATGAGGATAGAGAGGACAGAGAGGGGGACATGCACCGATTGAGGAGGCAGTAGTAGTTGATGTACCGATGGTGGACATCGGAGGGGGAGTGGATGTATAGGCTGGGGGTGAGTAGGTTGTAGCAGAGGTAGTGGTTGAGGAGCATGTAGATGTGGATATTGGACTTGAGGACATTGCAGAGGATCTGGATGCAGAGATGGATTTGGACCCTCTAGGGATTTTGGCAGGATATGGAGAGGATGATATAGAGGAGGATGTTGAGGAGGAGGCACCGATGGAGGAGCAGGAGAGACAACTCAGAGATCGGATAGTGGAGGGGAGACGAGAGGAGGATGCTCCTAGGGATGGTGACAGGGAGGTTTTGGAGGAGAGACTCAGAGTGATGACATCAGAGTTTGATGCGATGAGGCTAGAGAGAGACAGTGCCCATGCAGAGAGAGACAGTATCTGTGTAGAGAGGGACAGTATCCGTACAAAGAGGGACAATGCTCTGATGGAGAGAGATCAGGCGATTGCTCGGAGACAGGAGATAGAGCAGCAGTTCACAGAGGTTAGACGCCTTTGTAGTGGATCCTCATCTGATGGCATGGTACGAGAGTTGATTAGAGCAGTGGAGAGAGCTACGTACTACAAAGATCTTTATGAGGCAATAGTGCCAGCAGATAGACGAGCTCCTACATTTTCAGAGGTGCAGAGTTAGGGCAGGAGTCATACTTGGAGTTAGAGGACACAAAGTACCGAGGGGGTGGTAGGACCACCGAGGACAGGTCCATATGATAAGCCTTCCACCTCACAGAGGCTACCTTTGACTGTTTTGCCACCACCATCACCACGTGACAATAGGGGTAGCAGGACACAATGATAGGGACTTATGTAGACAGTTGTATTTTGATCAGAGAGCCCACGAGCTCATGTTTTATTTATTTATACATTCAGACATTGTACTATGACACACTTTTTTAGCGATATATATATATATATATATATGATTTTGGAGGCTTCTACATGATATACAATTCTATGTGATGGATGATGCTTCATTTCTACATGATTATGTTTCCTAAATGATGTATATACATGTGTTATGAATGAATTGTTTCTATATGTTTATGAGTTATAAATTTTACAATGATGTCATGGATGATTCTATTTACTTATGATAATGAATGCAATGATCTATATGATGCTTATTTATATGTGTGATAATATGTACATGCAACATTTACCTTATATGATGATGCAATGCCTATTATATAATGATGTGAAATGTAATGCAACTATGTGAAATGTATGATAATGCAAATTATCTAATGTTGTTATTGTGTCACAGGACCTTATCTTTATGTCAAAGAAGAGAAATGTTAGGATGAAATTAATTCAGAATGTTAATAAGACATAATTAAAGTGTGATTGACAAAGAAAATGATAGAATGAAAATTGATTGATTGAGAAAAATATATAATCTTCGATATATTGCCAAATATTCTATACTTGCTTGTTATCATCATTGGGTGGGACATGACATAGATGGATATTACACACTATGATATGAGATAGACCATAGTGTACAAAGTTATCCACCTGTGAAAAGTAGACAGTCGTAGACAAGGAGTGTCTTAACTCAAACTAAGGACAAGATGCCCCAGTCGTTTAGTCGAGACAAACCATAGACAACAGACAAATAAAAGATGGGTCATGAGACGTCATTGCTCCTCTAAATCCTTGATTGGACATCCTTGAGGAAACTAGTAACATGACTCAAAAACCAATGTTAAAAAGGCAGTTGACAGACAACAACCAAAGAAAAAAGAGTCCTGAGACATCGTTGCTTCTCTAAATCCTTCAAGGGACATCCTTGAGAAAGCTAGTAACAGGATCTTGCACAAATCGATAAAAAGATAAGATAAAATAAGATATAAAGTCATAAAGCCAAATAAATGTATTTGCCAAAACTTGATCTTGTGGGATTGTTTGACGTTGATGTTTGAGATAACGTAATGTGAGAGAATGACACATATCGCATAAGATGTTGAGTCTGGTTTCGACTTGGTGACTTCTGTATAAGGCATGACAAAGCCTGGTTTCAGTAAGACACGTGCCATATAAGGTGTTGGAGTTTGATGACGTTGAGGTGACAAGCCACATGAGACTATGACAATTTGATGACGTATGTTGACAAGAAAGACATATCTTGTTTAAGACATAGGTTGATCGCTTTGACAATGTGTTGGATATTGACTTGATGACTGTTGAGACATTTTGCCTTGTTGTTGCATGACTTGTTTTGATTTTTTGACTAATAAACTGTGTGTGTGTAGATGGTGTATGACATGAAATAATACCCTAAAGTATGATATGCAACTCGTGTGATAGTGATTGTGAATGAACCCTATTGGACTGACCTAGTGTGGTCTCGGGAGCTCATCAATTGATTAGCCTTGCCTACATTGTACACGCAGAGACCTCGCAGTTCGACATGATCAATGAATTTGAATATACAAATCATCATGATTTTAATGTGTGTGATACTTGACAAACCTAGACTGACAGACCTAATGCCTTGAGGGCACATCGATTGATGGCCTTGCCTACATCCCAGTCGCAAAGGCAACGTAGTTCGACTAAAGTCTACGACTAACTTAACATGACTGACTTGACATGATGGACTTGACATGATGACCTAACTCTATTTTTGGGATTTTCTAACACTTTTTGGATTTTTTTGGAATTTTGAAGTTTTCTAATGTTTTTGGTATTTTTCAAGACATTTTCAATGATGTGACGTTATGTACAAGGTGTTAGGGCATAGAACAAGGATTTTCCCCTAGTCGGGAATAAGATTTGGAAGATGGAGTGGGTAATGTGATGGAATGGATGCTAGATGTCAATTGTTTCAAGGAATGGATAAGACAACCATTTATTATGAATGATGACGAAAAAGTCTAATTAGAATGATGGTAGACGGAAGAGCAAGCTTGACTACACATGGCGCCTGTTTGCCAGGTTTTCACCATGGTACTTATCCATAGTGCCACCGAAGTGGTTTTCATTATTGGACGGATTTATTTCTCTTTTCTTTTTTGATTTTCTCAAATTTTTTTCTTTTTTGGGTGTTACAAAGACACTTGTTTGCCAGGTTTTCATCAAGGTAACCATTTTTTTGTTTTTTTCAATTTTTTTTTTGTATTTTCTAGATTAAGACATGGATTCTCATAAGCTAAGCATAGAACCTCTTTAGATGCAGACTATTGATAGGTGATATAAGCGGCTCACCTTCAGGAGTAGAGAGTTGGTACGCTCCTGATCCAAAGGCTTCTGTGACTATATAGGGCCCCAACCAGTTAGGCTCGAACTTACCTGGTTTTTCTCTTTCAGCTTGGTTCTTAGGATTCTCCATTAATACCAGGTCACCAATGTCAAAATGTCTATTGAGAACCTTCCTATTGTAACTACGACGAAGACGATTCTGATATGCTTGCAAATGATCTAACGCTTTCTATCTTTATTCATCTAGAAATTCTAGCTCTTGTAACCTTGAGACACGGTACTCTTCATCATCAACATGACCCTTCAAGGATACCTGTAGAGAAGGTATTTCAACCTCGATAGGTAAGATAGCTTCGGACCTGAATACGAGGGAAAATGGAGTGGCGCCAGTGGGAGTACGGATGCTTGTGCGATAAGCCCATAAGGCAGGATTAAGCTGTAGGTTCCAATCATGGCCACTGTCATTGATAGTCTTTTTAAGGATTCTAACAATAGTCTTATTAGATGCCTCAGCTTGGCCATTACCTTGTGGGTAATACGGAGTGGAGAAATGGTGTTTGATGTGGAATTCTTCACACAAATGGCATACTTCTTGGTTCTTGAATGGGCGGCCATTGTCTGTGATGATGGATTGTGGTACACCATACCAACAAATGATATAGTTTAGGACAAACTTAGATATTTGTGTGCCGGTTATGTATGTCATGGGAATAGCTTCAATCCATTTGGTGAAGTATTTGGTGGTGGTGATGATGAATTTATGGCCATTTGATGATGGAGGGTGTATCTTACCTATGAGGTCGAGTCCCCATTGGGTGAAGGGACATGGTGAAGTAATTGGACGAAGCTCTTGTGCTAGTGCTCTTATCAAGTCTCCATGTATTTGACATTGTCTACATTTCTTTACAAAGATGTATGAGTCTTTCTCCATCGTAGGCCAATAGTAACCCAGTCTCATAATCTTGTGGGCTAGAGTGGGACCACTCGAATGAGATCCGTAGATACCCTCGTGTACCACTCGCAAAGTTGTTTGTGCTTCCTCAGCATCGAGACATCTCATAAGGGCATTATCTAAGGTGCATCTATACAGGGTTTCTCCGATGATGGTGTACTTGGCTGACTTTCGGATGAATGTTCGATGTTGGTTATTAGACAAGTCTTGAGGTAGGGTTTGGTCAGTGAGGTAATCGAATATGTCTTTATACCAAGGAGACGTAGGACCAACAATGGTACACACTATCACCGTATCGGGGACATCATAAGCGGGAACCAAAAGCTGTTCAACCAAGAACTCAAACTTAGGCACGTTACTCAGAATATCCAACAAGGAACCCATGGTTTCCGTTGCATCTGCTGCTCTATTCTGGATATGTGGTAATTGTTGAAAAGTTATGTCTTTGAAATACCATTTAAAACTATCTACCATTCGCTTGTATGGTGCAAGCTTCTCATCCTTAGTCTCGTAGTCATCATTTACCTCTTGGATTACAAGTTGAGAGTCGCCAAAAACATGTAGGCTCTTAATTGTCCATTGAACTGCCATTTTCAACCTTGTCACTAGAGCTTCATATTCTGCTATATTTTTGGTACAAGGAAATGCAACCCTGAATGATTTGGGAATGGTATCATCTTGAGGTGTGACAAATAAGATACCAGCTCCTGAACCACGATTTGTGTGTGACCCATCAAAGTACAATTTCCATTATGTTTTAATGTCAATGTTGAAGAGAAATTCATCTAGAAAATCTGCCACTAATGAACGGTCTGCCTTTATAGGTGCATTAGCTAGTTGATCTACAATCACCTGTCCTTTTATAGCCTTCCTTTCGACATACTGAATGTCATACTCGCTAAGTATCATGACCCATTTAGCCAATCGGCCTGTTAAAGCTGCCTTACTTAGGAGGTATTTAAGTGGATCAATCTTTGCAATTAACCTTGTTTGTCGATTGAGCATGTAGTGCCAAAGTTTTTGGGTAGCAAAAACTACCACAAGATAGGCATGTTCTATGTTGTTGTAATTCAATTCATAGCCCACTAAGGTACGATTGATATAATAGACCGCTCTCTCATGACCTTGATCGTCTTGTTGTGCGAGAAGAGCCCCTAATGCCGATTGAGTTGCTGAGATGTATAATATCAATGGTTTTCCCTCTATAGGTGGCATTAAGACTGGTGGAGTAAGCAAATAGTCCTTGATTTGCTGGAAGGCGTCTTGACATTTAAGGGTCCATACAAATGGCACTCCTTTCTTGAGTAGATGCTGAAATGGATGTATTTTATCCGCCAATTGTACTATGAAATGTCTAATTGACTGTAATCTCCCTTGTAAGGTTCTGAGTTGACTAATGCTGACTGGAGGAGGCATTTCTATGATGGCTCTTACCTTCTCTGGATCTACTTCAATGCCTCTGTAAGAGATGATATACCCTAACAATTTCCCTGATTTGACTCCAAAGACACACTTCTTCGGATTTAGCCTGACATTGTAATTCTCCAGCCTTTGGAATATCTTGTCTAAGACGTTCAAATGATCTTCCCTTGTTTCTGATTTTTCTATGATGTCATCTACATAATCTTCCATGAAAGTATGTACAAAGTCATGGAAAATTGTGGTCATGGCCTGCTGATAGGTAGCTCCTGCATTCTTAAGGCCAAATGGCATAACATTCCAACAATATGTGCCCCACGGACACGTAAAAGTCATTTTATGCTGGTCTTCAGGTGCGATTTTAATCTAGTTATATCCAGAGAAACCATCCATGAGGGATAGCATCTCGTAGCCTACTGTAAGGTCTACTATCATGTCAATATTCGGCAAAGGAAAGTCATCCTTAGGACATGCCTTGTTGATGTCTCTAAAGTCAGTGCAAATGCGAATGCCCCCAGTTGGCTTAGTCACTGGTACAAGATTTGATATCCAATCCACATAGTCTATTGTCCTTATGAATCTTACATCCAAAAGTTTCTTAAGTTCTACTTTGACCAATAGAGCAATTTGCGGATGCATCTTCCTCAACTTCTGCTTGACTAGCTTAATACCTGGATGTAGAGGTAAATGGTGCAATATTAGATCCGGATCCAACCCTGGCATGTTAGCATATGACCATGCAAATTTTATCTGTCTCTTTTGAAAGAAGTCCTTAAACTCAGATTTTTATGTCTCTGTTAAAGAAGCTGCAAAATAGACTTTCCTAGGATTCTCTTTTGTACCTATGTTGACTTCAACAGATTCTTCCACTAACATCGGTGACTTTTCCTATTCAATGGGGAGAATATTTAAACCTCTATCCTTGGGTGCCTCTAAGAGGTTTTTTTCCCTCGGATACGTCCTTTATTTTGACTTTTTCTTCGTCCAAAGGTGCCTTTCGGTTTTCACCTAGGGACTCATCATTTTTCTTTTTATTGTCTTTTTTCTTTTCATTCTCATTTTTGTGACTAGAGGTGTAAATAGACTCCCCAAAGTATGCCTTATCATCCAAGTCTATGGTAAAACCTACTTTATGGTCCCCTCTTGGTATGCCTTCTCTAAGTCCCATGAACTCAGCAATTGCTTCATCATTCTTGAATGTATCTATGATAGGTGTACCTTGTTGATCCCAGTCAATGAGTTCGGGATATATAAGGGGCATGTCATCATCGGAGTTTTTAAAGATATCTGCTGTCAAGGTTAATACATAGTGGTTGACATGGTCGCAGAAGTTTTGGACTAACTCCTGCTTGGTCTTTTCCCTACAGGTAGGTAAACTCTGATGTGGGACCACAGTAAGGGCAGATTGGTCAAAAGATGGATTTTTAGGTGCCCAAGATGCATGATCAAGGGTTTCCCGATAATAGCTCTCTTGCCATTCTTGTTTGGAAAAGTGCTTCTTAGGACGGGGACTAGATAATTTTGGTTCAGGTTTCACGTTGAGGTCCAATTCTCCAAATAAGGCATCTATGTTCATAGTACTAGTAGATGAAAGGGACTCCCACTCACCATCACTTGAGTAAGGGGATTCATCAAAAACTGGAGGTTTGTCGTAAACTGGGGTTTTGTCGCAAATTGGGGGAAGTGGTTCATGAGATGTCTCGATGTCTGTGTAATCATTCACTTCCTCTTGAAATGATAACGAAGTATCAGGAAACCCAATTTGAAGCGGTTGACACCCTAGCCCTAGATATTTCGGTCGTGGGTAGACAGTAATTGGTTCTGTCCTTCCATTTTGGTATAGACCTAACCCACTGTGCCCATCATAGCCTTCCTTTTGCATTATTTTAAAACCTTTCCCGTACTGGTCCTTGGCTATTTGAATAGATGGGGAGGGATATTCATGTTCTTCTTGATACAACCAGGAATCACCTTGATCCAAAATTTCTTCGCTTAACTCTCCCCATTTGGTTAATGTCATTGTAGGGGGAACATGAAACGTGACCACTGATTGTCTTCTATCCGCCATGGGTAGGCCATATGCCTTAGGTGGAATCAGTTCACTAACACAGTATGATGCCTTTATTTTGTATTCGCCACAACCCTTGTCTTGGATCTCGAGTTTTGGAGTGGATGATGGTGGTTTGAATGAAAGGGACTTAGTGAGATGTGAGGGGTCAATGTATTGGGATAAAGTGGATGAAGAAGCTTCTTGGTTAACTGGCACTTGTCGTTGTGGAATTTCCTTTAGGCTTGTACAATACTAAAAAGGATCTAGATCACCATCAATGGTGATCTCTGTGCCATTATAGGGGAATTTGAGACATTGGTGGTATGTTGAAGGTACAACCTTCATTGCGTGTATCCAAGGTCTACCTAACAACAAGTTGTATGGGAGGGTGAGATCCAAGACTTGGAAGCTAGTGTTCATGATTGTTGGGCCAATTCAGATAGGGAGTGTGACAACTCCTTTAGACGATCTTTCCTCATCATCGTAAGCCTTGATGACTATACTCTTAGAGGTATCTACACAGTCTTCTGAGAATCCTAATGCCTTAACCAATTTAAGGGTACATAGGTTAAAACCTGCTCCTCCGTCTACCAAGACTCATCTGACTCTGGTTTCATGGACTAAGACTTCAAGATGTAAGGGGTCATTATGATCTGACTTTTCAGTTGAGTAATCCTATTGGGAAAAGGTGGCATGATGCGAATTGCTTAAATATCCCACCATCTCTTCGAAATTATTGACATCTAAATCTATAGGAACGGTTGTATTCTATAGAGCTTTTTCAAGGATGGCTTGATGTCTAGGTGATAAGGTCAACAATTCCAAGATAGATATTTGCGCGGGGGTTTTACTCAATTCATCAAGAAGATTGTACTTGAACTTGGAAGGTTGCATAGATGGTTCAGAAGAAGGACCTGGAATAGTGATCTTAGTTCTGCGTGTGTTTACACTACATTTCAGATGCTTCTTAATGGTGAAGGTATCGACATGCTCATTTGTTGCGCGGAAGCTATATACAATCTTTCCTTTTCCATAGTCATAGTTGGTGTTTGCATAATTGGCTAATGGATCGGTCTTAGGTCCTGAACTAGAGGCTTTTCCTTTTGTGTGGTCATGTAATGGGTCCTTGAAGACCTTATGATCACTGTTCTTAGTGTTTTTCTCGCCACCAACCTCTATGGTTCCGTTCTTAACAAAGTCTTGTATTATGTTATTGAGTTGACGACATCGTTGGAGGTTGTGCCCTTTGGTTTGATGATATTCACAATGGGCTTTTTCATCCCACCAAGAAGGTTTAAACTATCCCGGATCATACTCCCTTGGTTCCAAAGGTTTGATGAGATTGTGTTTAATCAACTCTTTGTAAATAACCTCAATTGGTTGTCCTAAAGGTGTAAATTCACGTGTAGGAAATCTCCTTTGTTGCGGTCTTTGTTGTTGTGATTTTTGGACATAGCTAGCTTATTGATCTGGACTATCTGTTGTATCTTGATTGGAGGTGTACCCTCTAAGTGTGATAACTGGTCTGATATGTACGTTTTTAGCATCAACAATGCCATCATTTGTAACATTCTTGTTCCTAGACCAGAATTATCTTCTATCATTTGGCGCGTTTTGATTTTGGACAATGGGGTTCCTGCCTAGTGCCTTCTTTTCGCCTTTGTCTATAAGGCCTTTCTCAAGGATGATTCCCTTTTGTACTAAGTCTGAGAATGAAGTACAACAGTGTACCCTTAGATCACTTCGCAATTTGGGGTTGATTTTCTCTAGGAATATGGTGACCTTTTGTTTTTCCGGTATTTCAATGGGACATCTACTAGCTAGACTTCGCCATCTCTGGAAGAAAGTGGTGAAGGTTTCACCATCTTCTTGTGTCGTGTGGCACAAGGTTACAATTGTTACCTCATTGTCTATGTTAAAAGCAAAATGTTTGATAAACTTTTCAGCTAATTCACCCCAAGATCGTATACCATATGGTAATTTAGAAAACCATTCCAGTCCTATCCCGACAAGCGTTTGTGGAAATAGTCTCATTAAGTATGTGGGGTCATACGATATGTCCATGCATGCTGTTGAGAACTCTCTAATGTGTTCTAAAGGATTATTTCTCCCATTATACTTAGGCAAAACTGGTATAATGTATCCATGGGGGAAAGGTGTCATATACAGTGCTTTGTCAAATGGACATGGACATAGGTCTTGTGCTGAGATAGTTCGTTTTCCGGACATAGACATGTTATACATCTACTGTTGAAGTGTTTGCATCTGGTTTTGAAGGACATCGACTTGCATCAAGGACATGGTGTTTGTGAAATTGGGATCAATGTAGGTGTTTTGATACGCCATGTTCTGTGACGGGTTGTGATTGGGCGAGGGAATATATCCTGTCAAAATATTTTGATTCGGTATAGGGATATTCCCTGTCTGAATGGTTTGAGTTGGTATAGGAATGCTTCTTGTCTGAATTGTCTGATTAGGAATAGGAATGCTTCCTATCTGAATTTTCTGACTTGGTATAGGTATATTTCTGCCAACTTTGGTTCTCTTACCAGTCATGTTGGTGCTAAAGGGGTTGGAGAAAGTTGCCCCCGTAGTAAATTGTAAACCCTGTGTGATGTTGAAAGGGGTGGTGTTCACAATTGACGATGTCTAAGTTGGTATACCAGCCTTTATTGCTACTGTAATTTGTGGAACAAAGACAGTTAACGTTGCAGTTTGAGATGGTTGAGTTGAATATGTTTGCAAGGTACGTATATCAAATCCTATGGGTAGTTTGGCACTTTCTGCTAGCAATTTTGCTAGATAGCGTTGGGGATCATTTGCCAAAAAGTCATCCATAAAGGATGCAAATTCAGGGTCTTGTACTACTGTGTCTATGTCTTCTATGAAAATCTGACCATGTGTGTCTCTTGTGACATGTTTTTCTAGCAAAGACTTGTGTGGTAGTTTATGGCTCAACGGTTGGTTTCCGAACGGATTGATGAATTCATTAGGGTCTGTCATTGCTTTATGTTTCTTTTTGGACCTTGTTTCGACCACAAAAGAGTTTCTCAAAATGGGTAATGCAGACTATGCCTAAAAACTGATATGACCTATGTCTATGTTTTTTGGATTTTTGGATTTTTCTGACGATAAATGACTTAGCTAAAATGGTTTCTAAAAGATGTACACTAAGATGACGTATGGTAGGACGGACACTATGCAAAAATCTATAGAAGATTATGATGATAAATGGTTCTAAAATGGCTATAACCTACCTACCTATGGGATAAATGCATGCAACTAGGTTGACTGACTGTGACAAACCGGAATATGGATGTTTCCAAAGACAAGGAAAGTTATCTAATCTTGTGATATGCAATTTCCTAGGGAGTATCTATTTGCATGCAACTTAAGATGACTATGACTAGGATGTTTACTGTAATTAAGATGTATATGACACCTAATGATGGTAACTAAGACGTATATAACACCTAATGATGGTAACTAAGACGTATATGACACCTAATGGATGCAAGATTTTTGAGCAAAATTTTGACAGTTTCTGTTCAAGGTTAATCTTAAGGAACAGAAAAGAAAATGATAGTGATATGTTCGGACTCAGTTTGTAGTTTTGAATGTTTTTTGTTAACAGGCAAATGCGGTTCACCTAACAGTTGCGGTTCACAATTTGACAGTTGCGGTGTTTTTGACAATTGCGGTTCAAAATTTGATAGTTGCGGTTTTAAAAAAGCACATGCGGTTTTTCCTATTCTGGACTCTGAAAACCTGATTTTCCTACCAGACACTTGCGGTTCGTAAATTGATAGATGCGGTTTGCATTTACACATGCGACTAAGAATGTGACAGATGTGACTCAAAACTTTCAGACTGAAAATGAAAAATTTATGACTGACAGATGTGGTTATTACCCTAACTAATGTGACTCGCTAATACAGATGCGGCGATTAAACTGACAAATGTGACTCTGTTTCTGACAGGTGAATTTTTTTCGAAAGTTGTTTGACTGACTTTGTTTGTTTGATCAAGATTTTGGCAAATACAGCAAACAGCAAACAACAAACACAACATGCAAAGTATTTTCAGTTTTGTGATGAATGGACTGTTGAGACTCGAAAAACATTTACACCCTAGGCTTTTAGGACAGTACTTGTTGAATTCTTACTTGGATTTCTCCAGCTACGTATATTTACGGTGGATGATTAGTAGTTTGACCCCACTGGCTCCCCTCCATGACACTCACTTATACGGGGCAGCCAAGCTGCAGTACCCATGAATCTCCCATGGCATACCTTTCAACTCTACACGTAAACCGTAAGATTGTAAGACGGCTTCACAGGGCGGACCCTGTTGCGCCAACAAGTAGATAGGATTTTGGTAACTCTACAACAAGGTGTTTAATTCAGGCATTCCGTTTGTGGGACACTATCCAACGTCGGCAAGAGTCCATTTTTGTCCATCTCATCAAGCTAGTGCGCGTGATTCTTTGGGTTTCCCCAAGAATCCACTTTTGTATATTGCCTGGAAGTCGCTTGGCTTTAGCGTGCTACTGGTCTGAGTCATCTTGGGGTGAGTACTTTTTCCCACCAAGACAGGCCCAAATTCTAGAGTCAGTAACCATTTCTCTTACACCCAGGATCACATGAATGCGTAAGGGGAGAGGATACTTCGATTACTAAATCGTGGGGTTCTAAACTAACAATGTAGACACGAAAAACACTGGTAAATTATTAAGCCCAAACGAGATTGTTTACACTACCAAAGAGAAGTTCATTTTAATCCACATGATGATTATCTATCTATCAAATGAAAAAGCTTGGTAAAAAGATAAAAGCATTAGGTCCTGCATGCAAATTTTGTCAGTAGTTCATTGTTTGTCTTTGGTTTTTGTATTGTCTTCTATGCTTCGTCCTGCAAACACTTGTTATTCCATCTTGACACAACTGAACCAAACATTAGCGAAAATCCAAATCACCTAAAAAGTGAAAATTGAAAATATGGATGCACGAAAATCAATAAAAAAAATAAAAATCTTTACCAACCAGATGCGGCTTTAGGAGCCACAGATGCGGTTCGACTGGTGACAGGCGGATGCGATTAATGGAGTGTCTGATGTGGTTCAGGAATTTGTGACAGGGAGATGTGGCGATTGATAGGTGGATGCGGTTTATGGCCTGTCAGATGCGGTTCGTAATGATAGTTGCGTCGCTGTTTTTGACAGATGCGGTTCACTGGACGGAAAACTTGCAAAAAATGAAAAACAAAAAATGGAAAAAATGGAAAGATGTGCAGATTTGAAGTGTGCTTCACGTCAGGTTCACCAAATGTAACATTAGAATAAATCTGTGATAAGATCTGCAACTAGAACGAACAATTGTTAATCCTAATCTAAATCAAAACTAATCTAAAAATCAAACAATAAAGAACGAATATGAAAACATGATAAAAACTAAACAAACTAAATTGATCTCACCGAATAGGTATTCACCCTTTCGAATTAACTCCATTGCTCTTCTCCATTTTGCCTTTTTAGTATTCTTGCCCTCAGATTTCTGTGTTTGAATGCAAGTATAGTTGTGTTGAATGTCTAAGAAAAATATCAAAGAATAGTCTCTTCTCAAAAGTGTATAATGATTTCGAGAGGAGGAATAATGATTGTGATAGGCCATTTTATAGATTTTGTGTTTTCGAGCAATCGGCTCAGATCGAAAGAGAGATTGACGGACTAGATTGATGAATGCCATGCAATGAGATATGTGACAAATAGAACGCGAGTTAGAATGTGAGTTCAACTGCAGGATAAAGACTAATTTTAGAACGTGAGTTAGAACATGAGTTCCAATCTTCATCTTCAAAAATAGAAGAAATAGACTTTGTATGCAAAAGCCAAAGTTAGAAGTTGGAGATTAAATGCATGTGAATGCAAAATGAGTTAGAACTAGTTAATCGACTAGTTGTGATGGAGAGTTCTCTCTCAGAGTTAAACTGGTGTTTGAACTCAAGAGATAACTAAAGAACTAAAAATAGAACTCGAGTCCAAAGGTGAGTGAATGTAAGAGATAACTGAATGATGGAAGAATGTGACATAATTATTTAAAAAATGAATTAAATGTTACTTTAATTCAACATTCGAAAATAAGACTTTAATTAAATAAATAAAGTAATTTATTTAATTTGACTGTTTGAAAAGGATAAATATGAATAATTAAATAAATAAATATTTAATTATAGATAAAAGGGGTTAAATGAATAATTAAATAAAGATATTAATTATAGTTAGAAAAGTATGATAAAGGGGGAATTAAATAATAAATTATTTAATTGATAGATAAAGGGGGAATTAAATAATTAGTTCGCAACATAATTAAATAAATATGATTTATTTAATTAATTAAGTTGAATAAAGGATGATTATGAATTAATGAATTAATTAAAAAGGGTATTTAATTAATATGTGTTAGAAAGGTAATTAAATAATAAACATTATTTAATCATGACAATAAACTATAGAAAATTATGTTGAAATGTGTACTCGCAGGCCTAGACCAATTTTCGGTATCTACACTCACCATACAAGAGTTGCACCAATAATGTCAAATAATCTCAAAACACAATGAACAACAATTATGTTAGGGTTAGGTAAATTGATAATCCATGAAATTTTGACAAACTGAAATAGACACAAGAAATAGTACGATAGCGGTTATTGTACTCATGAAATGTGTAAGGGGGAATTGTGATCAAGATTAGTATCAATGAAATCAAAACAAAGGATAAAACCCAACCTATTCATGAAATTCAATTACTAGAGCTATGAATTCAGCAAACAAGGTTAATCAAAGACAAACACAAATGAATTCAAACTACACAATCTTGCCATCCCATGTCGAAGTGTATTCATGTTGATCTTGGTATGTTGGATTGCTCTTCAACATAAAGCCTCCATGGTTTGCAAAAGCTTGATAACGATGATGATGATCTAAAAGGTGAGGGTGTTTGCTTAATTTTTTCATGAATCACACTGACATGACCTTCCACAAATTCACTAGATCCATTATGAGAGGAATGAAGGTTGTTTTATAGATTTATGAGTTTTAGATGAACGATCCGGACTCAAAGATGAAAGATCAAGATCAACGGTTGAGGACCGCTAAGAGGAAATAGATTGATTAGTTAACTAACCTGATTAATCTAATTAAGGGAATAAATTGGATAATCAGTGAGATTGGATTGAATGATTTGTGGGATTGGATTAATTGGTGGAATTACCAAACTAGATTGAGAAATCAATGGACATGGTTTATTAAATCGAATTGTGTGAGGATGATTAATTAATTAATCTTGAGAGGAATGTGCAAGATGATTTTTTTTTGGTAAGCACTACCGTAGGGGGTAGCTCCCTCTATTGATTATGAAAAACATATTACAGAAGCCATATGACATCAATGGTATAGATAGCATAATAAGTAATAGACTATGTTGAGTGAATTTGGG
>CM021107.1:321162288-321193207 GCA_007115665.2 Sequoiadendron giganteum | reverse complement strand
GGAGAGACATCCATATGTGTTCCAATATACTGGATAGATTATGTAGACACATGTTGGAGACACAGGATACTGGAGACATGCATTGGATAAACTTGACCAATTTATATGGAGACCTTACATGGATTGTGAGGCATGGGTGGATGATGATATACATTTTGCATTCTGCAGACAGACACAGTACCTTATTAGGAGGACTATTTCTAGTCTTCACATCATTGAGTGACACTTGCCAGACAGAGTTCTGAGACAGTTTGGAGAGGTTCAGGATGTGCCTTTGAGCAGAGCAGATTTTGTTCATTCATCCAGAGAGGTTCCATGGTGGGGACCCATGATACCAGTTACCACAACTGAGGTAGACATACAGGCGTTGCAGCCAGTACAGTGGGGATGAAGAGATGGATTAGCAGATCCAGGGATGATAGCTGCATATGATGCATGGTGGGCAGTGCATCGCCCGATTCCCTATACAAATACAGATTTTCCAGCACCAATCAAGAGATGAGGCATAGGGATGAGAGGACGATGGAGAGGTGGAGGTGCCAGAGTGGGTAGATTTGGTGGTAGAGATGGTGGTAGAGGTGGGAGATGAGGATGGAGAGGAT
The DNA here is from genome assembly GCA_007115665.2 of Sequoiadendron giganteum. Taxonomy (NCBI): domain Eukaryota; kingdom Viridiplantae; phylum Streptophyta; class Pinopsida; order Cupressales; family Cupressaceae; genus Sequoiadendron; species Sequoiadendron giganteum. The sequence continues at coordinate 321,192,605 of CM021107.1, read as the reverse complement.
GGAGAGGGGGACATGCACCTATTGAGGAGGCAATAGCAGTTGATGTACCGATGGTGGACATCAGAGGGGGAGTGGATGTACAGGCTAGGGGTGAGCATGCTGCAGTGGAGGTAGTGGTTGAGGAGCATGTAGATGTGGATGTTGGACTAGAGGACGTTGTAGAGGATCTAGATGCAAAGATGGATTTGGACCCTATAGGGATTTTGGCAGGATATGGAGAGGATGATATAGAGGAGGATGTTGAGGAGGAGGCACTGATGGAGGAGCAATAGAGACAGCTCAGAGATCGGATAGTGGAGGGGAGATGGGAGGAGGATGCTCCTAGGGATGGTGATAAGGAGGTTTTAGAGGAGAGACTCGGAGTGATGATAGTAGAGTTTGATGCGATGAGGCTAGAGAGAGATAGTGCCCACAGAGAGAGAGACAGTATTTGTGCAGAGAGGGACAGTGCTCTGATGGAGAGAGATCAGGCAATTGCTCAGAGATAGGAGATAGAGCAGCAGTTCAAAGAGGTTAGACGCCTTTGTAGTGGATCCTCATTTGATGGCATGGTACGAGAGTTGATCAAAGTGGTGGAGAGAGCTATGTACTATAGAGATCTTTATGAGGCAACAGTGCCTACAGATAGATGAGCTCCTACATTTTTAGAGGTGCGGAGTCAGGGCAGGAGTCATACTCGGAGTCAGAGGACATAGAGTACTGAGGGTGTGGTAGGACCACTGAGGATAGGTCCATATGATAGGCCTTTCACCTCACAAAGGCTACCTTTGACTGTTTTCCCACCACCATCACCATGTGACAACAGGGGTAGTAGGACACGATGATAGGGACTTATGTAGACAATTGTATTTTGATCAGAGAGCCTACGAGCTCATGTTTTATTTATTGATGCATTCAGACATTGTACTGTGACACACTTTTTGAGCGATATATATATATATATATATGATTTTTCCGGCTTCTACATGATATGCAATTCTATGTGATGGATATACATGTGTTATGAATGAATTGTTTCTATTTGTTTATGAGTTATAAATTTTACAATGATGTTATGGATGATTCTATTTACTTATGATAATGAATGCAATGATCTATATGATGCTTATTTATATGTGTGATAATATGTACATGCAATGTTTACCTTATATGATGATGCAATTCCTATTATGTAATGATGTGAAATGCAATGATGTGAAATCCAATGCAACTATGTGAAATGTATGATAATGCAAATGATCTAATGTTGTTATTGTGTCACAGGACCTTATCTTTATGTCAAAGAAGAGAAATGTTAGGATGAAATTAATTCAGAATGTTAATAAGAAATAATTAAAGTGTGATTGACGGAGAAAATGATAGAATGAAAATTGATTGATTGAGAAAAATATATAATCTTCGATATATTGCCAAATACACTATACTTGCTTGTTATCATCATTGGGTGGGACATGACATAGATGGATAGTACACACTATGATATGAAATAGGCCATAGTGTTCAAAGTTATCCACCTATGAAAAATAGACAGTCGTAGACAAGGAGTGTCTTAACTCAAACTAAGGACAAGATGCCCCAGTCGTTTAGTCGAGACAAACGACAGACATCAGACAAATAAAAGATGGGTCATGAGATGTCATTGCTCCTCTAAATCCTTGATGGGACATCCTTGAGGAAACTAGTAACATGACTCAAAAACCAATGTTAAAAAGACAGTTGACAGACAGCAGTCAAAGAAAAAGAGTCCTGAAACATTGTTGCTTCTCTAAATCCTTCAAGGAACATCCTCGAGAAAGCTAGTAATAGGATCTTGCACAAATCGATAAAAAGATAAGACAAAATAAGATATAAAGTCATAAAGCCAAATAAATGTATTCGCCAAAACTTGATCTTGTGGGATTGTTTGATGTTGATGTTTGACATAGCGTAATGTGAGAGAATGACACATACCGCATAAGACGTTGAGTCTGGTTTCGACTTGGTGACTTCTGTATAAGGCATGACAAAGCCTGGTTTCAGTAAGACACATGTCGTATAAGACATTGGAGTCTGATGACGTTGAAGTGACAAGCCACATGAGACTATGACAATTTGATGACGTCTGTTGACAAGAAAGACATATCTTGCTAAGACATGGGTTGATCGCTTTGACAATGTGTTTGATATTGACCTGATGACTTGTTGAGATGTTTTGCCTTGTTGTTGCATGACTCGTTTTGATGCGTTGACTAATAAAAGTGTGTGCGTGTAGACAGTGTATGACATGAGATGATACCTTAAACTATGATATGCAACTTGTGTGATAGTGATTGTGAATGAACCCTATTGGACTGACCTAGTGTGGTCTCGGGAGCTCATCAATTGATTAGCCTTGCCTACGTTGTACACGTAGAGACCTCATAGTTCGACACGACCAATGACTTTGAATATACAAAGTGTCATGATTTATATGTGTGATACATGACAAACCTAGACTGGCAGACCTAATGCCTCTAGGGCACATCGATTGATGGCCTTGCCTACATCCCAGTCGCAGAGGCAACGTAGTTTGACTATGTCTATGACTGACTTAACATGACCAACTTGACATAATGACTTGACATGTGACTTGACACGATGACCTGACATGATGACCTAACTCTATTTTTGGGATTTTCTAACATTTTTCAATTTTTTTAGATTTTTGAAGTTTTCTAATGTTTTTGGTATTTTTCAGGACATTTTCGATGATGCAACATTATGTACAAGGTGTTAGGGCATAGAACAAGGATTTGCCCCTAGTTGGGAATAAGATTTGGAAGATGGAGTGGGTAATGTGACGGAATGGGCGCTAGATTTCAATCGTTTCAAGGAATGGATAAGACAACCATTTATTATGAATGATGATGAAAAAGTCTGATTAGAATGATGGTAGATAGAAGAGCAAGCTTGACTACACATGGCGCCTGTTTGCCAGGTTTTCACCATGGTACTTATCCATAGCGCCACCGAAGTGGTTTTCACTATTGGACGGATTTATTTCTCTTTTCTTTTTTGATTTTCTCAAATTTTTTTCTTTTTTGGGTGTTACAAAGACACTTGTTTGCCAGGTTTTCATCAAGGTAACCATTTTTTTGTTTTTTTCAATTTTTTTTTTGTATTTTCTAGATTAAGACATGGATTCTCATAAGCTAAGCATAGAACCTCTTTAGATGCAGACTATTGATAGGTGATATAAGCGGCTCACCTTCAGGAGTAGAGAGTTGGTACGCTCCTGATCCAAAGGCTTCTGTGACTATATAGGGCCCCAACCAGTTAGGCTCGAACTTACCTGGTTTTTCTCTTTCAGCTTGGTTCTTAGGATTCTCCATTAATACCAGGTCACCAATGTCAAAATGTCTATTGAGAACCTTCCTATTGTAACTACGACGAAGACGATTCTGATATGCTTGCAAATGATCTAACGCTTTCTATCTTTATTCATCTAGAAATTCTAGCTCTTGTAACCTTGAGACACGGTACTCTTCATCATCAACATGACCCTTCAAGGATACCTGTAGAGAAGGTATTTCAACCTCGATAGGTAAGATAGCTTCGGACCTGAATACGAGGGAAAATGGAGTGGCGCCAGTGGGAGTACGGATGCTTGTGCGATAAGCCCATAAGGCAGGATTAAGCTGTAGGTTCCAATCATGGCCACTGTCATTGATAGTCTTTTTAAGGATTCTAACAATAGTCTTATTAGATGCCTCAGCTTGGCCATTACCTTGTGGGTAATACGGAGTGGAGAAATGGTGTTTGATGTGGAATTCTTCACACAAATGGCATACTTCTTGGTTCTTGAATGGGCGGCCATTGTCTGTGATGATGGATTGTGGTACACCATACCAACAAATGATATAGTTTAGGACAAACTTAGATATTTGTGTGCCGGTTATGTATGTCATGGGAATAGCTTCAATCCATTTGGTGAAGTATTTGGTGGTGGTGATGATGAATTTATGGCCATTTGATGATGGAGGGTGTATCTTACCTATGAGGTCGAGTCCCCATTGGGTGAAGGGACATGGTGAAGTAATTGGACGAAGCTCTTGTGCTAGTGCTCTTATCAAGTCTCCATGTATTTGACATTGTCTACATTTCTTTACAAAGATGTATGAGTCTTTCTCCATCGTAGGCCAATAGTAACCCAGTCTCATAATCTTGTGGGCTAGAGTGGGACCACTCGAATGAGATCCGTAGATACCCTCGTGTACCACTCGCAAAGTTGTTTGTGCTTCCTCAGCATCGAGACATCTCATAAGGGCATTATCTAAGGTGCATCTATACAGGGTTTCTCCGATGATGGTGTACTTGGCTGACTTTCGGATGAATGTTCGATGTTGGTTATTAGACAAGTCTTGAGGTAGGGTTTGGTCAGTGAGGTAATCGAATATGTCTTTATACCAAGGAGACGTAGGACCAACAATGGTACACACTATCACCGTATCGGGGACATCATAAGCGGGAACCAAAAGCTGTTCAACCAAGAACTCAAACTTAGGCACGTTACTCAGAATATCCAACAAGGAACCCATGGTTTCCGTTGCATCTGCTGCTCTATTCTGGATATGTGGTAATTGTTGAAAAGTTATGTCTTTGAAATACCATTTAAAACTATCTACCATTCGCTTGTATGGTGCAAGCTTCTCATCCTTAGTCTCGTAGTCATCATTTACCTCTTGGATTACAAGTTGAGAGTCGCCAAAAACATGTAGGCTCTTAATTGTCCATTGAACTGCCATTTTCAACCTTGTCACTAGAGCTTCATATTCTGCTATATTTTTGGTACAAGGAAATGCAACCCTGAATGATTTGGGAATGGTATCATCTTGAGGTGTGACAAATAAGATACCAGCTCCTGAACCACGATTTGTGTGTGACCCATCAAAGTACAATTTCCATTATGTTTTAATGTCAATGTTGAAGAGAAATTCATCTAGAAAATCTGCCACTAATGAACGGTCTGCCTTTATAGGTGCATTAGCTAGTTGATCTACAATCACCTGTCCTTTTATAGCCTTCCTTTCGACATACTGAATGTCATACTCGCTAAGTATCATGACCCATTTAGCCAATCGGCCTGTTAAAGCTGCCTTACTTAGGAGGTATTTAAGTGGATCAATCTTTGCAATTAACCTTGTTTGTCGATTGAGCATGTAGTGCCAAAGTTTTTGGGTAGCAAAAACTACCACAAGATAGGCATGTTCTATGTTGTTGTAATTCAATTCATAGCCCACTAAGGTACGATTGATATAATAGACCGCTCTCTCATGACCTTGATCGTCTTGTTGTGCGAGAAGAGCCCCTAATGCCGATTGAGTTGCTGAGATGTATAATATCAATGGTTTTCCCTCTATAGGTGGCATTAAGACTGGTGGAGTAAGCAAATAGTCCTTGATTTGCTGGAAGGCGTCTTGACATTTAAGGGTCCATACAAATGGCACTCCTTTCTTGAGTAGATGCTGAAATGGATGTATTTTATCCGCCAATTGTACTATGAAATGTCTAATTGACTGTAATCTCCCTTGTAAGGTTCTGAGTTGACTAATGCTGACTGGAGGAGGCATTTCTATGATGGCTCTTACCTTCTCTGGATCTACTTCAATGCCTCTGTAAGAGATGATATACCCTAACAATTTCCCTGATTTGACTCCAAAGACACACTTCTTCGGATTTAGCCTGACATTGTAATTCTCCAGCCTTTGGAATATCTTGTCTAAGACGTTCAAATGATCTTCCCTTGTTTCTGATTTTTCTATGATGTCATCTACATAATCTTCCATGAAAGTATGTACAAAGTCATGGAAAATTGTGGTCATGGCCTGCTGATAGGTAGCTCCTGCATTCTTAAGGCCAAATGGCATAACATTCCAACAATATGTGCCCCACGGACACGTAAAAGTCATTTTATGCTGGTCTTCAGGTGCGATTTTAATCTAGTTATATCCAGAGAAACCATCCATGAGGGATAGCATCTCGTAGCCTACTGTAAGGTCTACTATCATGTCAATATTCGGCAAAGGAAAGTCATCCTTAGGACATGCCTTGTTGATGTCTCTAAAGTCAGTGCAAATGCGAATGCCCCCAGTTGGCTTAGTCACTGGTACAAGATTTGATATCCAATCCACATAGTCTATTGTCCTTATGAATCTTACATCCAAAAGTTTCTTAAGTTCTACTTTGACCAATAGAGCAATTTGCGGATGCATCTTCCTCAACTTCTGCTTGACTAGCTTAATACCTGGATGTAGAGGTAAATGGTGCAATATTAGATCCGGATCCAACCCTGGCATGTTAGCATATGACCATGCAAATTTTATCTGTCTCTTTTGAAAGAAGTCCTTAAACTCAGATTTTTATGTCTCTGTTAAAGAAGCTGCAAAATAGACTTTCCTAGGATTCTCTTTTGTACCTATGTTGACTTCAACAGATTCTTCCACTAACATCGGTGACTTTTCCTATTCAATGGGGAGAATATTTAAACCTCTATCCTTGGGTGCCTCTAAGAGGTTTTTTTCCCTCGGATACGTCCTTTATTTTGACTTTTTCTTCGTCCAAAGGTGCCTTTCGGTTTTCACCTAGGGACTCATCATTTTTCTTTTTATTGTCTTTTTTCTTTTCATTCTCATTTTTGTGACTAGAGGTGTAAATAGACTCCCCAAAGTATGCCTTATCATCCAAGTCTATGGTAAAACCTACTTTATGGTCCCCTCTTGGTATGCCTTCTCTAAGTCCCATGAACTCAGCAATTGCTTCATCATTCTTGAATGTATCTATGATAGGTGTACCTTGTTGATCCCAGTCAATGAGTTCGGGATATATAAGGGGCATGTCATCATCGGAGTTTTTAAAGATATCTGCTGTCAAGGTTAATACATAGTGGTTGACATGGTCGCAGAAGTTTTGGACTAACTCCTGCTTGGTCTTTTCCCTACAGGTAGGTAAACTCTGATGTGGGACCACAGTAAGGGCAGATTGGTCAAAAGATGGATTTTTAGGTGCCCAAGATGCATGATCAAGGGTTTCCCGATAATAGCTCTCTTGCCATTCTTGTTTGGAAAAGTGCTTCTTAGGACGGGGACTAGATAATTTTGGTTCAGGTTTCACGTTGAGGTCCAATTCTCCAAATAAGGCATCTATGTTCATAGTACTAGTAGATGAAAGGGACTCCCACTCACCATCACTTGAGTAAGGGGATTCATCAAAAACTGGAGGTTTGTCGTAAACTGGGGTTTTGTCGCAAATTGGGGGAAGTGGTTCATGAGATGTCTCGATGTCTGTGTAATCATTCACTTCCTCTTGAAATGATAACGAAGTATCAGGAAACCCAATTTGAAGCGGTTGACACCCTAGCCCTAGATATTTCGGTCGTGGGTAGACAGTAATTGGTTCTGTCCTTCCATTTTGGTATAGACCTAACCCACTGTGCCCATCATAGCCTTCCTTTTGCATTATTTTAAAACCTTTCCCGTACTGGTCCTTGGCTATTTGAATAGATGGGGAGGGATATTCATGTTCTTCTTGATACAACCAGGAATCACCTTGATCCAAAATTTCTTCGCTTAACTCTCCCCATTTGGTTAATGTCATTGTAGGGGGAACATGAAACGTGACCACTGATTGTCTTCTATCCGCCATGGGTAGGCCATATGCCTTAGGTGGAATCAGTTCACTAACACAGTATGATGCCTTTATTTTGTATTCGCCACAACCCTTGTCTTGGATCTCGAGTTTTGGAGTGGATGATGGTGGTTTGAATCAAAGGGACTTAGTGAGATGTGAGGGGTCAATGTATTGGGATAAAGTGGATGAAGAAGCTTCTTGGTTAACTGGCACTTGTCGTTGTGGAATTTCCTTTAGGCTTGTACAATACTAAAAAGGATCTAGATCACCATCAATGGTGATCTCTGTGCCATTATAGGGGAATTTGAGACATTGGTGGTATGTTGAAGGTACAACCTTCATTGCGTGTATCCAAGGTCTACCTAACAACAAGTTGTATGGGAGGGTGAGATCCAAGACTTGGAAGCTAGTGTTCATGATTGTTGGGCCAATTCAGATAGGGAGTGTGACAACTCCTTTAGACGATCTTTCCTCATCATCGTAAGCCTTGATGACTATACTCTTAGAGGTATCTACACAGTCTTCTGAGAATCCTAATGCCTTAACCAATTTAAGGGTACATAGGTTAAAACCTGCTCCTCCGTCTACCAAGACTCATCTGACTCTGGTTTCATGGACTAAGACTTCAAGATGTAAGGGGTCATTATGATCTGACTTTTCAGTTGAGTAATCCTATTGGGAAAAGGTGGCATGATGCGAATTGCTTAAATATCCCACCATCTCTTCGAAATTATTGACATCTAAATCTATAGGAACGGTTGTATTCTATAGAGCTTTTTCAAGGATGGCTTGATGTCTAGGTGATAAGGTCAACAATTCCAAGATAGATATTTGCGCGGGGGTTTTACTCAATTCATCAAGAAGATTGTACTTGAACTTGGAAGGTTGCATAGATGGTTCAGAAGAAGGACCTGGAATAGTGATCTTAGTTCTGCGTGTGTTTACACTACATTTCAGATGCTTCTTAATGGTGAAGGTATCGACATGCTCATTTGTTGCGCGGAAGCTATATACAATCTTTCCTTTTCCATAGTCATAGTTGGTGTTTGCATAATTGGCTAATGGATCGGTCTTAGGTCCTGAACTAGAGGCTTTTCCTTTTGTGTGGTCATGTAATGGGTCCTTGAAGACCTTATGATCACTGTTCTTAGTGTTTTTCTCGCCACCAACCTCTATGGTTCCGTTCTTAACAAAGTCTTGTATTATGTTATTGAGTTGACGACATCGTTGGAGGTTGTGCCCTTTGGTTTGATGATATTCACAATGGGCTTTTTCATCCCACCAAGAAGGTTTAAACTATCCCGGATCATACTCCCTTGGTTCCAAAGGTTTGATGAGATTGTGTTTAATCAACTCTTTGTAAATAACCTCAATTGGTTGTCCTAAAGGTGTAAATTCACGTGTAGGAAATCTCCTTTGTTGCGGTCTTTGTTGTTGTGATTTTTGGACATAGCTAGCTTATTGATCTGGACTATCTGTTGTATCTTGATTGGAGGTGTACCCTCTAAGTGTGATAACTGGTCTGATATGTACGTTTTTAGCATCAACAATGCCATCATTTGTAACATTCTTGTTCCTAGACCAGAATTATCTTCTATCATTTGGCGCGTTTTGATTTTGGACAATGGGGTTCCTGCCTAGTGCCTTCTTTTCGCCTTTGTCTATAAGGCCTTTCTCAAGGATGATTCCCTTTTGTACTAAGTCTGAGAATGAAGTACAACAGTGTACCCTTAGATCACTTCGCAATTTGGGGTTGATTTTCTCTAGGAATATGGTGACCTTTTGTTTTTCCGGTATTTCAATGGGACATCTACTAGCTAGACTTCGCCATCTCTGGAAGAAAGTGGTGAAGGTTTCACCATCTTCTTGTGTCGTGTGGCACAAGGTTACAATTGTTACCTCATTGTCTATGTTAAAAGCAAAATGTTTGATAAACTTTTCAGCTAATTCACCCCAAGATCGTATACCATATGGTAATTTAGAAAACCATTCCAGTCCTATCCCGACAAGCGTTTGTGGAAATAGTCTCATTAAGTATGTGGGGTCATACGATATGTCCATGCATGCTGTTGAGAACTCTCTAATGTGTTCTAAAGGATTATTTCTCCCATTATACTTAGGCAAAACTGGTATAATGTATCCATGGGGGAAAGGTGTCATATACAGTGCTTTGTCAAATGGACATGGACATAGGTCTTGTGCTGAGATAGTTCGTTTTCCGGACATAGACATGTTATACATCTACTGTTGAAGTGTTTGCATCTGGTTTTGAAGGACATCGACTTGCATCAAGGACATGGTGTTTGTGAAATTGGGATCAATGTAGGTGTTTTGATACGCCATGTTCTGTGACGGGTTGTGATTGGGCGAGGGAATATATCCTGTCAAAATATTTTGATTCGGTATAGGGATATTCCCTGTCTGAATGGTTTGAGTTGGTATAGGAATGCTTCTTGTCTGAATTGTCTGATTAGGAATAGGAATGCTTCCTATCTGAATTTTCTGACTTGGTATAGGTATATTTCTGCCAACTTTGGTTCTCTTACCAGTCATGTTGGTGCTAAAGGGGTTGGAGAAAGTTGCCCCCGTAGTAAATTGTAAACCCTGTGTGATGTTGAAAGGGGTGGTGTTCACAATTGACGATGTCTAAGTTGGTATACCAGCCTTTATTGCTACTGTAATTTGTGGAACAAAGACAGTTAACGTTGCAGTTTGAGATGGTTGAGTTGAATATGTTTGCAAGGTACGTATATCAAATCCTATGGGTAGTTTGGCACTTTCTGCTAGCAATTTTGCTAGATAGCGTTGGGGATCATTTGCCAAAAAGTCATCCATAAAGGATGCAAATTCAGGGTCTTGTACTACTGTGTCTATGTCTTCTATGAAAATCTGACCATGTGTGTCTCTTGTGACATGTTTTTCTAGCAAAGACTTGTGTGGTAGTTTATGGCTCAACGGTTGGTTTCCGAACGGATTGATGAATTCATTAGGGTCTGTCATTGCTTTATGTTTCTTTTTGGACCTTGTTTCGACCACAAAAGAGTTTCTCAAAATGGGTAATGCAGACTATGCCTAAAAACTGATATGACCTATGTCTATGTTTTTTGGATTTTTGGATTTTTCTGACGATAAATGACTTAGCTAAAATGGTTTCTAAAAGATGTACACTAAGATGACGTATGGTAGGACGGACACTATGCAAAAATCTATAGAAGATTATGATGATAAATGGTTCTAAAATGGCTATAACCTACCTACCTATGGGATAAATGCATGCAACTAGGTTGACTGACTGTGACAAACCGGAATATGGATGTTTCCAAAGACAAGGAAAGTTATCTAATCTTGTGATATGCAATTTCCTAGGGAGTATCTATTTGCATGCAACTTAAGATGACTATGACTAGGATGTTTACTGTAATTAAGATGTATATGACACCTAATGATGGTAACTAAGACGTATATAACACCTAATGATGGTAACTAAGACGTATATGACACCTAATGGATGCAAGATTTTTGAGCAAAATTTTGACAGTTTCTGTTCAAGGTTAATCTTAAGGAACAGAAAAGAAAATGATAGTGATATGTTCGGACTCAGTTTGTAGTTTTGAATGTTTTTTGTTAACAGGCAAATGCGGTTCACCTAACAGTTGCGGTTCACAATTTGACAGTTGCGGTGTTTTTGACAATTGCGGTTCAAAATTTGATAGTTGCGGTTTTAAAAAAGCACATGCGGTTTTTCCTATTCTGGACTCTGAAAACCTGATTTTCCTACCAGACACTTGCGGTTCGTAAATTGATAGATGCGGTTTGCATTTACACATGCGACTAAGAATGTGACAGATGTGACTCAAAACTTTCAGACTGAAAATGAAAAATTTATGACTGACAGATGTGGTTATTACCCTAACTAATGTGACTCGCTAATACAGATGCGGCGATTAAACTGACAAATGTGACTCTGTTTCTGACAGGTGAATTTTTTTCGAAAGTTGTTTGACTGACTTTGTTTGTTTGATCAAGATTTTGGCAAATACAGCAAACAGCAAACAACAAACACAACATGCAAAGTATTTTCAGTTTTGTGATGAATGGACTGTTGAGACTCGAAAAACATTTACACCCTAGGCTTTTAGGACAGTACTTGTTGAATTCTTACTTGGATTTCTCCAGCTACGTATATTTACGGTGGATGATTAGTAGTTTGACCCCACTGGCTCCCCTCCATGACACTCACTTATACGGGGCAGCCAAGCTGCAGTACCCATGAATCTCCCATGGCATACCTTTCAACTCTACACGTAAACCGTAAGATTGTAAGACGGCTTCACAGGGCGGACCCTGTTGCGCCAACAAGTAGATAGGATTTTGGTAACTCTACAACAAGGTGTTTAATTCAGGCATTCCGTTTGTGGGACACTATCCAACGTCGGCAAGAGTCCATTTTTGTCCATCTCATCAAGCTAGTGCGCGTGATTCTTTGGGTTTCCCCAAGAATCCACTTTTGTATATTGCCTGGAAGTCGCTTGGCTTTAGCGTGCTACTGGTCTGAGTCATCTTGGGGTGAGTACTTTTTCCCACCAAGACAGGCCCAAATTCTAGAGTCAGTAACCATTTCTCTTACACCCAGGATCACATGAATGCGTAAGGGGAGAGGATACTTCGATTACTAAATCGTGGGGTTCTAAACTAACAATGTAGACACGAAAAACACTGGTAAATTATTAAGCCCAAACGAGATTGTTTACACTACCAAAGAGAAGTTCATTTTAATCCACATGATGATTATCTATCTATCAAATGAAAAAGCTTGGTAAAAAGATAAAAGCATTAGGTCCTGCATGCAAATTTTGTCAGTAGTTCATTGTTTGTCTTTGGTTTTTGTATTGTCTTCTATGCTTCGTCCTGCAAACACTTGTTATTCCATCTTGACACAACTGAACCAAACATTAGCGAAAATCCAAATCACCTAAAAAGTGAAAATTGAAAATATGGATGCACGAAAATCAATAAAAAAAATAAAAATCTTTACCAACCAGATGCGGCTTTAGGAGCCACAGATGCGGTTCGACTGGTGACAGGCGGATGCGATTAATGGAGTGTCTGATGTGGTTCAGGAATTTGTGACAGGGAGATGTGGCGATTGATAGGTGGATGCGGTTTATGGCCTGTCAGATGCGGTTCGTAATGATAGTTGCGTCGCTGTTTTTGACAGATGCGGTTCACTGGACGGAAAACTTGCAAAAAATGAAAAACAAAAAATGGAAAAAATGGAAAGATGTGCAGATTTGAAGTGTGCTTCACGTCAGGTTCACCAAATGTAACATTAGAATAAATCTGTGATAAGATCTGCAACTAGAACGAACAATTGTTAATCCTAATCTAAATCAAAACTAATCTAAAAATCAAACAATAAAGAACGAATATGAAAACATGATAAAAACTAAACAAACTAAATTGATCTCACCGAATAGGTATTCACCCTTTCGAATTAACTCCATTGCTCTTCTCCATTTTGCCTTTTTAGTATTCTTGCCCTCAGATTTCTGTGTTTGAATGCAAGTATAGTTGTGTTGAATGTCTAAGAAAAATATCAAAGAATAGTCTCTTCTCAAAAGTGTATAATGATTTCGAGAGGAGGAATAATGATTGTGATAGGCCATTTTATAGATTTTGTGTTTTCGAGCAATCGGCTCAGATCGAAAGAGAGATTGACGGACTAGATTGATGAATGCCATGCAATGAGATATGTGACAAATAGAACGCGAGTTAGAATGTGAGTTCAACTGCAGGATAAAGACTAATTTTAGAACGTGAGTTAGAACATGAGTTCCAATCTTCATCTTCAAAAATAGAAGAAATAGACTTTGTATGCAAAAGCCAAAGTTAGAAGTTGGAGATTAAATGCATGTGAATGCAAAATGAGTTAGAACTAGTTAATCGACTAGTTGTGATGGAGAGTTCTCTCTCAGAGTTAAACTGGTGTTTGAACTCAAGAGATAACTAAAGAACTAAAAATAGAACTCGAGTCCAAAGGTGAGTGAATGTAAGAGATAACTGAATGATGGAAGAATGTGACATAATTATTTAAAAAATGAATTAAATGTTACTTTAATTCAACATTCGAAAATAAGACTTTAATTAAATAAATAAAGTAATTTATTTAATTTGACTGTTTGAAAAGGATAAATATGAATAATTAAATAAATAAATATTTAATTATAGATAAAAGGGGTTAAATGAATAATTAAATAAAGATATTAATTATAGTTAGAAAAGTATGATAAAGGGGGAATTAAATAATAAATTATTTAATTGATAGATAAAGGGGGAATTAAATAATTAGTTCGCAACATAATTAAATAAATATGATTTATTTAATTAATTAAGTTGAATAAAGGATGATTATGAATTAATGAATTAATTAAAAAGGGTATTTAATTAATATGTGTTAGAAAGGTAATTAAATAATAAACATTATTTAATCATGACAATAAACTATAGAAAATTATGTTGAAATGTGTACTCGCAGGCCTAGACCAATTTTCGGTATCTACACTCACCATACAAGAGTTGCACCAATAATGTCAAATAATCTCAAAACACAATGAACAACAATTATGTTAGGGTTAGGTAAATTGATAATCCATGAAATTTTGACAAACTGAAATAGACACAAGAAATAGTACGATAGCGGTTATTGTACTCATGAAATGTGTAAGGGGGAATTGTGATCAAGATTAGTATCAATGAAATCAAAACAAAGGATAAAACCCAACCTATTCATGAAATTCAATTACTAGAGCTATGAATTCAGCAAACAAGGTTAATCAAAGACAAACACAAATGAATTCAAACTACACAATCTTGCCATCCCATGTCGAAGTGTATTCATGTTGATCTTGGTATGTTGGATTGCTCTTCAACATAAAGCCTCCATGGTTTGCAAAAGCTTGATAACGATGATGATGATCTAAAAGGTGAGGGTGTTTGCTTAATTTTTTCATGAATCACACTGACATGACCTTCCACAAATTCACTAGATCCATTATGAGAGGAATGAAGGTTGTTTTATAGATTTATGAGTTTTAGATGAACGATCCGGACTCAAAGATGAAAGATCAAGATCAACGGTTGAGGACCGCTAAGAGGAAATAGATTGATTAGTTAACTAACCTGATTAATCTAATTAAGGGAATAAATTGGATAATCAGTGAGATTGGATTGAATGATTTGTGGGATTGGATTAATTGGTGGAATTACCAAACTAGATTGAGAAATCAATGGACATGGTTTATTAAATCGAATTGTGTGAGGATGATTAATTAATTAATCTTGAGAGGAATGTGCAAGATGATTTTTTTTTGGTAAGCACTACCGTAGGGGGTAGCTCCCTCTATTGATTATGAAAAACATATTACAGAAGCCATATGACATCAATGGTATAGATAGCATAATAAGTAATAGACTATGTTGAGTGAATTTGGGGAAATTGAATAATTGATTTAATTATTTAATTTGGAAGAGGAAAATTAGACTAATTAAATTATTAATGATAATTTTAATTAAATTAGCAGAATAAGTAATGCTAGAGACATAATTAAATAATTAATGTTTATTTAATGAATCAGGGGGAATAAATTTAAATCAGTGATGACATAGTGAATTAATTAAACAATTCAAGATTATCTAATTAATAGAGGAAAATAGGGTTAAATTATGGAAATGATGTTAAATGCAATAATGATAATGAAAGTGATGTCGATAATGGAAAAATGCAGTTTTAGGATGTGTGATATGTGTTAAGCCATTTTTACATGTCTACAAACTAGTTAATAAAATAAATGACTACCTCACAATAGACAATACCCATTACACAGTCTATCCCTATACAGGTATCACTATATACCTTATGTGCTTGTTTGAAGGTATGAGATTTAGAATCTTATTAACATTTTTTTTTCCATATTAGTGTTTGAAAATGGGTTGTATGATCACTCTTTTTAGATCTTACACTTTCAAACAAGGTAGTAAAATACTAAAACATAAAATTAGAAGTTTCTAAAATGATGTGTTTTAGTGTGTGTTGAGAATTGTGGGAAGAAAACTAGTTACAAACCCATTCCTTCATCCATTGGTAAAAAAATAATTTGATCCAATCAAACAAATAATTACAAAAAACTTAGGTGGTATCCTAATCAAGATATCATAAAAAACTATGTTATTCTATATCTATAAGCAAGTTGGGCTCTACATGCATATTTAGAAAAATGGTAAATGGTTGTATAATATTACGCGATTCTACTTAATTATCCTTAAGCATATATATGCACTTCTTTATTATGTTGAAAATATACCATACAATAGCATTGCATAGATTTTAGAAACATTTGACTAAGAAACTACAAAACATGCATAAAAAATACAACTGAACATCCAAGGATACACTCAAATAAGGTTCATTCTACCCTTAATCAGATAAACTACAAAGTTCACATATGTTATCATAGGCTTGGGAAGGAACCCAACTCATTACAATGCAATAAAAAGCTATACCAAAAACCAAATTTGAAACCTATGGCTTCCCACAATTATCTTTTTCTCATGGATCTACTATTGCTTCCTCATTTAAAACTCTTCTTCTCTTCTCTCAAAAAAATTAGCTGAGATAGATCAACCCCATGACCAAGCTGCCAGGGGAATGTCAGAGGGTCACCCAAATGGAGAAACCCTAGCCACAACTCTGAACTAATTCTCAAAAGACATACACCCTCTACAAATCCTATTTTGAATGTCAAGAGACATGAGATAAAATTATCTAACCAACACAATGATTCTACATTAACAAGCCATGTGTGTGAGTGCAAACAATAGAAGAAACACCCTGAAAATTTACTAAGAATGGTAAGTTGGAAGTGCACTCTAGAAAGAAAAAGATTTGCAAATCATAAATGCACCATGGATGCCTCATGCCCCATCAAATGAGTAATAAAATTCATTAATTTCCTTAGTAAAAATTCTTAGGTCAAACCTAGAAAGTTCCTGCAACAGCTAGGAGTTTATGAGGGTAGCTAAAATTAATTTTTAGCAACATTCTATTCATTATAGGATTTTGACCCCCTTTAGCCTATGAAAAACACCCACTATCCTTCTACTAACTTGGTTTTGATGGCCCATGAAACTCTCACAAAATCCTTTAGTGGAAAAATATCCTAGGGGGACATTATGGAAATTTGACCCTTATCGAGTCACAAGAATGAAAAAATCCATATGTACATAAAAATCTCACAAAGTAGGAGGTCATGAAAAAATCTACACCATCAAGATGTGTAGACAAACAATCTTCAACAGGTTGATTTACCTTGGAAAAACGTCTAGTTTGCATACATACCTCTACAACAGCTTAGAATACCTTTTGTAAAAATCTAGCACACAACTAACTAGTGCAAAAAACTTATCACCATCTGCCCATTGTGGAAAAATGATTTCTAAATAAACTTTGGCATCCATAAATAAATCTTGATCAAATGGAATTACTTGTAATTATCCTCCCTTATTCATCATTTTGTACCTTGGAAAAATATACTCTCATCTACCTTCCATGACAAATCAACCTCCATCCACCTTCTGTGAAAATTCAACTTGCAAGTGCACCATGCGAGAAAATATATTCTATTAATCCATCACAGAAAAAGCAACTACATTTGAACCTTAAAAATTGGAGAGGTTCCCATTCAAATGAACATTATCATAGATGGTTTCATCAGCAAACTTGGAGACCTTTGAATGGGATGAGAGTATTACTGTATTGTTAGGGTATGTTGGACCCCATTGCCTTGGAAACATTAACCTAGTCGACTTGAAATTTGAATGCCCACTAAGGATGTGTGCCTCTTATAGGAACAATGAGAATTCAAATCTCTGGGAAAACCAAAGAGAAACAACAAAATGGGACTAACACTTAGAATACACAATCATATGTACATAGAAAAGACCAAGAAAAATAAGCAATGTACAAAAGTTCACAAAAACTTACCCCTCAAGAGAAAAAATGCTTGAGGTGTTGGCCATGAACTAACAACTCCAAGTGTTCTCCTTCCAAAATTCTAAGGTAAAAGGTTCCTTGACCAAATCCTTCATTGATTTGGTAAGGCCCAACCCACAAGACATCAAATATTTCATGTTTTCCTTTATCTTCTAATCTAGAATTCCACATGAGAACAAGATCCCCAATTTGAAACTTCATTTTAACAATCCTCTTATCAAAGAGGTATTTCATTTTTTGTTGCTTCAATATATTTCTTTCATGGGTAACCCTTCTTGTTTCTTCCAATTTAGTTAGCTCATAAAATCTTTGGGAAATTGAGCTTTCTTCTTCCCCTTCAATCTACTACAACAACTTATACACAAGTAACTCAAGGTTGATTAATAATTTGGATTCAACACCATACACCAATTCAATTGGACTCTTTCCAATGGCCTTTTGGTATGTGATTCTATATTCTCAAACAACAAACTTTAACTTATCTTCCCACATTTTCTTGCTAGCATCCATAGTTTTTTTATGATATTCATGATGCTCTTGTTGCTTGACTCAACTTTTCTATTTACCTATGGATTATATGATGATGAATGTGTTAAATAGATCCCATATTATGCACACATGTCACAAAAAACTTTGGATTTGAATCACATTTCATTATCAACAATAATTTTGGATGGTACGCCAAATCTGGTTGCTATATTATTCAATAAAAATTAAGTCACTACTTTTGATGTTGTATTTCTTGTATGAACTACCACTACCCACTTGGAAAAATAATCAGTCGCCACCAATATCCACTTGTAACCATTGCTATAATTTTCTACTATTTCCCCTATGAATTCAATTCCATATTGTTGGAATGAGCCTCCACTAAAATAGTTGTGATGGGAAGAGCACTTGCAAATTTCATCTTGCTTGAAAACCTTTGGCAAGCATCACACCTTTTTATAAATTTGGCCACATGCCTAAATAATGAAGGCCGCCAATATCCACTTCTCATAATTTAATAAGAGGTTATCTTTGACATGTAATGTCCACCACATAATCCATAGTGATATTCTTGACCAACTTTTAATGATTGCTCTTGATCATCTAGACACCTTAGGAGCACAACATCTTGATTTCTCCACATAATTTATCCTTACAACATTATATACCTTTGAGATTCTAGTTTCAAATTCTTTTTGTCTTATCACTCATTTCAAGAGGATATTTTAAGTTTTCTAAATAAATATTTTTCGTGTACCAAAAACATTCCTTCAATTAACATGGGACAACAAATGGGTGAGAATTTACATGATTTACTTCTATTGTAGTTAAGATTGTCTAGGCCATAAACTTTTCCAAGCCTTGAACTCTAACCAAATTTTTAGTTTGCACCTCCATTTCATACTCTTAGATCTTGTTAATCCATCTATACCTCTTTCCTGATGCCTTATGATCTACAAAAATATCTCTAACAACTATGTGTAGCACAAACACAATTATTTTGGCCTCTATAAGATAAGGTCTGAAATTTTTTATAGCCTTAACAAGTGCATAGGTATGATTTTCCATGATTGAATATTTTAATCAACATCTTTAACTGATTTACTAAATAATTTTATTGGTTTTTCATATCCATCTTCATTTTTTGTAATACAACAACAACATTAGGATAAAAGGATGCAAAAGAAAATAATTGAAAATTCTTAGAATAGTCTGGACTTGCCAACACTTGTTCCTTTTTGAGTGCATCTTTTATTTCTATGAATTAATATGTAGATTCCTTATCCTAGCTAGAAGACTACCCCTTCTTTAATACTTTAGAAATTTCCTTTGTCTTCTCAGCAAAGTTGGGAAAAAACCTTCTAACAAAATTTATTTGACCAAAGAAATATTGGACTACCTTCACTACTATTGATTATGGGATGAGGTCTACATATTTTAAATATTCTAGATCAATCCTTACCCTTTCCTTAGAGGAAATATGCCCAAGCAGCTCGCCCTCTTCTACACCAAATATGCACTTCTTTGGATTCAATGATATCCCACAGTCCAGACATCTTTGAAAGATAATTCTGAGTGTTTGCAATGATCATTACATCCCTAGATTAGGTAGTTAGATCATCCTAGTAGACAACCATTATTGCATAAATTAGGCTTACAAATTCAACATCCATGGCCCTTTGGAAATTAGCCCCAATATTCTTTAACCCATATGATATTATACATAAAAAAAGTGTTTCTCATGGCATGGTAAATGCTATCTTGTGCTACTCAGAATCTTTGACCATAACTTGATTGTAGCTTGAGAATCCATCCATCATAAACATCAACTCTTAACCTGTTACCTGATGCAAAAAATGATCCATATTGTGTTGAAGGCAAGGAAGCATATCAATCAAGGATTGATATAGTATTATTGTAATCTTGTTCTAAGGTTAAATAATACAAGCACTATTGATTCTGGTGGTGGAATTTTTTTCTCGAAAGGGTTTTTCCACGTATATGTTGTGTCACTTCTACCTTCTATCTACATTATTCTACAATATTTTGTCTGTTTCTACAACTGGTAAAATTGAACCAAACAGAATAATCATATACAAAGAATTGATCTAAACAGATTAAGCATGCAAAAATAATTGTGACAAAGAACTCTTAATTAGATCTACAATATGATAGTTGTACAAGTTTTAAGCTATAAATTTACCTTCATTTTCAACCAAACAAGGTCAATGGCCTTCCTGCACCAAGAGAACTTATCTGCAACATTAATCAAAGTGTCAACTTTCTCAATCAATACCTATCCCAAGTCTCTATAACCAAACTATCATAGGTAGAACTTCATGCTATCAACATAACAACCCAAATCTGCAAACAAGTCCCTGTATATCCACCATCCTACAAAATAAGACTTTAAAGTAATAACACACATAGACATGCGATAAAAAACCTCTGAAGTAACTCACTGTAGTAAAGTGTAACCATTCCAAGAGAGGTGCCCCTCTCATACATAACACATATACCTTCTGGAACTCCCGCTGCACAGGTAATGTCAAATCTAAAAACAATATCACACCATTAACAAGTCCTCCTATAGCACTTCACATAGAGGATGTGGCTTACTCCTCTATCATAGTGTCAAAGAAGCATATAATGATATGCAAACATACATCTCTCATTACCAATCCAAATAACTCTCCCAAGTCCTCCAACCAATGAAGAAAGAGATCAAGGAGCTACCAAACTATTGCCATAAAAAATAAAGTACAAACAACAACACATAACTCCATTCATGAACCTCAACTCCATAAACATAAGAAACTTCAAGAAGAAGACAATATACCTAGAAAGAGAGAACCTGCAAATCAAACCATGTCCTTATACCACACTAGCATGTGTCAAACTATGTAAATGAAGATCTCCTTCAACACTCCCAAACTGAAAGGATATCAACATCTAACCATTCAACTTATAATGAAACATGGAAAAACTTAGATGTAAACCTCTCATAGAAAGTATATCAAAATTAGCCAAACATTCCCACAACAAAATGGAATATGCCCAAAGCCACTAACAATCTATCATACCTCTCCTATCCAAATCCTCAAAACTAGATCAAGTTCAAGATTGAAAGGAGAACAATGTAAATACATAAAATCATGCATCTAATAATCACGCGGGAAACACCTCTTAGATCATTTACTTATCGAGTAGACCAAGAGTGGGATACAAGATTGTCTTGTGCATACAATAAACAACCTTCTCATCAAGTCTATGATGGACTCACATCCATTTCCAAGTGTAGGCTTCTCGGTCTTTACTGTTGAATTTTTTTTATAACAAGTAACCATTCCAACACATATCTCTTAACATAAGAGAAATCAAGCCTCACCTATGTCTCCAAGTATCCATGAGTACTTGTAACCAACCAATCCATGCCAAACTCCAAATGCAACATTGCACCATCATGCAGTAATCAAGAAAATGATCAATGTACCCAATATAAAGAGAACTACTACGATCAATGTCAAAGTTCCAATCATAAATTAGGAACATAAACATGATATCCATGATCTAATCAATATGAATATAACCATCATATCAAAAATGAAGCATGACACCTCAACCATAGACTAAAGAAGTCATGCATGGCAACCAAAGATGTCAACATATC
The DNA here is from genome assembly GCA_007115665.2 of Sequoiadendron giganteum. Lineage (NCBI taxonomy): Eukaryota > Viridiplantae > Streptophyta > Pinopsida > Cupressales > Cupressaceae > Sequoiadendron > Sequoiadendron giganteum. The sequence goes on along the minus strand of CM021107.1, from coordinate 321,170,754 downwards.
CAAACCACATGAATATAACCATCCTTTGTCAATGTAAACAAAAATTCCAATGAGCCCTCATTGCATAGAAGTAGAAACCAAGAGTCCATACATGACACCAACAATCATTGTAGAAGATCATTCACCATCAAATGGTGAATCCACATCACTACCAACAACTCCCACTAAATTGTGATACCAATTCACATATGGCATCGTGACTACCATCCTCTCCATGAAGATCATCCAAGTCTACACACAAATGCAATGTTAGTAACATAATGAGTATCTACCAAAATCTCCAAGCCAAGAAGAAACCTACAACCGCCAAACTATCATAAACAACAATGGATCCACATCGTTTCCAAATGCTCCCACTGAACCATGATACCGAGCAATCCCATGGAATCATGATGCACACAACAACACCGCATCACTATCATAAGCTCACACCAAACCTATGAATCCAAGCTCTTAATGACAACATGATAACACAATAACACAATAGTAAAAGTTCCCACTACAGCTAAAAATCCTTCCAACGTTTAAGAGAAAGGTGTCCCAGACTCTACCCAACCTTTAGCTCTGATACCAAATGTTGAAAAATGAAGGTAATATTGTAGCTTAAAACTTGTAAAACTATGAGACTATAGATCTAATTAAGTGTTCTTGTCACAATTATTTGTGTATGATTAATCTATTTAGATCAATTTTACCAAATATGGACAGAGACAGAAGATTGTAGAAGAATGAGACAAGAAAATAGAAGTGACATAGCATATACATGGAGAAACCCTTTCAAGAAAAAACTCCACCAAAATCAATAGTGTTTGTATTATTTAACCTTAGAACAAGATTACAATAATAATATATCAATCCTTGATTGATATGCTTCCTTTTTCTTCAACAATCCTTCTTCACAACCTACAATAAACTCTCTTTGACTCTCATTGAACTCACATAGAATTCTCATACACTTTCTGCAATTTATAGACAATTCTGAGCATATAAACTTGCATACGAGCTATCAATACAAGAGATAAACTCCCCTCACAAATATCTACACCCAAATTATGCAAGTAGAGTTTCACAATGTAACTTGAATCCAAAACCAAAGTCTCCTCCATTTAGGCATCCCAAACTGAACTCTGGATAAGAAAATATCTTGGAAGCTTCACCTCAAATTTGGTGCCCAAGAATGGGCCCACTTAACTAAACCTTGTAAATGTCTTTTCATACAAAAGGTGTTAACTGAAAGATGCCAACTTGGGTGCCCAAGGTGGGTCCAAGTCAATCTTAGTTAACTAAAACATATCTCTCCACCAATTCATGCAAACAACATGCATGATTGATCATCCCCACTTAACTGAAAGTATCCATCTATTATATGCCATGCAACTCAAGTCATTAGTCATGCAACTCAAGTCAACTAGCATGCAACTCAAAATAACTACATGCAACTAAAGATAACTGAACTGAACTGATAGTGTCACTCTACTCAAGTAAATATCAATCCCTATTTTGTAGGAACCTAGACATGCATTACTGAAGTGCTATCAATTCTCCAAACAGTTAACTAAAGCAAGGTGGGTTCCACCTTCCATGTGGGCGCCCCATGTGCTCCTATTATTTAGGAACTCATATTGGACGCCCCCACATGTTCCTATTATTTAGGAATAATTACAAATAATTTACATGTTCATTTCATTCAAATTTAATCTCTTTCTAATCCTATTCTTGGGGAACACTTTCCAAGGACTTAGGAGATACATGAAATATGTTTGGGATTGCAATTAAATGGTATCCTATTCCCAACATATTGGGCAATGGATAGTTTCCCTTAAGAGATTTAATTTTTAAATTTATGAAATCCATGCATAGTATGATGTCTTCATTGTTTTTTTTATTGGAACAAGGTTAGACACCCATTCAGAGTATCTAATAGGAACAAGGTTAGACACCCATTCAGAGTATCTAATAGACTTAATGATACCTACATTCAACTTCATTAATTATTTTTGCATTTGAGAGGCAAGATTAGGTTCAATGGGACATTGTTTTTGTTTGAATGATTTTGCATCAGGTTCCAAAGGAATGACATGTTGGAATAAATTTTTCCTGTAAGCCTTTAATTCATCATAAGATCAAGCAAAACATTTTTAGATTATCTTATCAATGCAATCAACATTTACTTCTCTATTTTCCAAGCCTATAGACAAAGATATGTTGGTGCGAATGGAATGTTTGATGGGTTGAATGGGGTGGAGATGATATAGAATGATGGAAGGATTTAGGGGGATATGTTTCAAGGACTGCATCACATAGGATAAACATGTTTTGATTCAAGATAGAGGTTTGGTAGTGCTATCTAGGAAATTAATTGATGGTATATGGTGTGTGGCCAAAGGATGGCTATGTCAAGAGTTTACTGAAGTATGCATCGTGTGCCCCAAATAATTGTTAAGACCAAGGTGAGTAGGAAATATGGATGAGGTATGACTAAATGGACATGGTAGAAGGGTATGATGGAATGATATGATAGGATGGGTTTGTATGATGGAATGGGCGAGACAAATTGCCCCAAATTTCAAGGTTCACATAAATATCCGAATTACACATGATGCCCATGAATGAATTTTCATCATGGTAATTACCTAAGGTGCCACAAGAAGTGGTTTTCACCATTGGATGGATTTATTTATCTTTGCTATTTTTTATTTTTCTCTTTTCTATTTTTCAGAATTTTTTTGATCTTGTAAGTTTATTTGGAATTTTGAACTGATTTTATAAATAAAATAAAATTTTGTTGATTTTGTAATTTTTTTGGAATTTTGGACTTTAGAAATCACGTTCCTTGACTTCTTATATAGCTAATTTATATGCTTTGGTCATGACATTCCAATAATATCCTACCTTATGTAGTTGCATTGTTAGGATCATTGCACTGGTATATAAATCATAATTGTGGTGATAATATTTGATAGTTGGGGTGGCCTTGTCCAACTATAGAACTCTCGATAGAGTACCATCATAAATCTTGTGGTAAAGTGTTTTTTATATGATAAAATATATTTTAGGTTTTGGATTGGATTTAGGATGATGCTGGATGGATTTTGATGGTGGAGGTGAGGATTGAGATTTTGATTGCAGATGTGATAATTGGTGCTTGGAGGGGGAGGTGCGAGTTGATGGATTTTGGGTTTAGGGATTTGATGTTTCAATTGGAATAAGGGATGTTGAGAGTGGGTGGTCAATTTGGATTTGGATTTAGGATGAAACTTAGGATTGGGACCAACATTCTTTTTGGATAGTGAATTTTTCCCTAATAATTGTGAAGGTGGCACACACCTATTGTATGTAATATGTGACTTATAATTTATGGATTGATTTTGATGACATGCTATGATTGGATTCATAAATGTACTTTTCTTTGGGATCCATATTTCTTTTTTTCTTTCTTCTTATTTTTTGGATGCATACTGTTTAAAATTTGTCTTGATTTTTATATAAAATCTATTTTTTTTTTGCATTGATAGTTAATTGAAATATTTTGATTTATAGGAATGCTTCACTTTGTATAATGAATGTGGTGGTTGGTACCAGTTAAGAGGTTTAAGATATCATGGATGTGGGTTGTGATTATGGATGGAGGAAGTAGGTAGAAGATGGGTGGATGGAGGATCCTTGGAAGAGTTATGGATGGCCTTTATTTTGATGCTTTCATTGGATGAGGTTACACCAACTATCATTGAGTTCTCAACATTAGACTATTTTCTTGGAGATGTGTAGCCAAGACCTTGATATCCATAATTTTCATATACTGATACAAGTTATATAATTCCTTGTTCATGAAGGCCTAACCATTTTCCATTATAGCCCATGCTTTAAGAAAAATTATTTTCCATAGGATACATTTCACTTTTTAAATAGGATGCAAATCCATCATTAGGGAACCATGACTTAGTAGAAATATCTATGTTCTCTTTTGCAAGAAGACCAAACTATATGAAAGTGGTTGAACCTAGCTTGTAAGATGATTGTAATTTCTCCATATTTTTAATTATGGTATATTGATCAATGATATGCTCAGTGTGGTCAACCTTTTCTTGTGAATCCATATGAATGGTGGGATCCATATCATTTTTTTTACTATCTATGTGGCCAAGGGAGGCAAGTGTCTCATCTTGGAAAATGAAAGTGTCAAGACTATGGATAGGCACATCTTTGATTTCATGGTCATGAATGGGATAAAGGTAGATTAAAGGATCATTTTGGATTTCTTGATAGGGAAATTGAAAAATGTGTGGTTTAAAATTACTTCAAGTAAGAGTTGAAAGCTATTTTATGTGATTTTTAACCTACCAATTTTACATGTCTGATGTGAATAATAAAATGAATATTTTTTCAAGGTTTTGACCTCTTAAAAATCCCCAATTTTCATGTTTCCATATTATTAAAAAACACTAACACAATAAACCCTTCCAAACTAACATCATCATGACGCCTTATCAAATTAATGGTATTATTAATGTTGTGGAAAGGTCTCAATTACCTTAGGAGCTATTACCATCTTTAATCATTTAATAATTTAAATGAATTTACACACCATCCCTTTATTGGTTGAGAATACATAAGAAAACAGGATAATATTTATATATTAAGGCTAAGGGAAAAGGATTAGAGAGGGTAGCTCCCTCTTTAATCAATTAAGAATTGAACCGATGTTTCATAACATGTAATGTCGTAAGACTTTTCTTGACATTAATGGTCAAATAATAGATGAAAATTTGTGATGCAATTGTGACAATTTTTTCATAATGCACAAATATACAATAGTGATGCTATGAGAAAACACAATGACACTCAACAACCATTACTTCAATGTATAAATCAAGACTACACAAGAGGAAAACTTAAAATTGGCAAGTGATGACCTCAACATGATGACCATATCAAATGATAGAGTTATCTATAATAATGATGACAAAGTACCATACCACAACCTTCGTCTCTCACAAACAAATGAGGAATGAGTGATAATGGATATCATTTGCTATTCCAATAAAATATAAAAACTAACACACACTCATACATCTCATAATATGTGGAAATGATATTTGAAACATAAGTGAAGTATAACTAGTAGACTAAATAGCAAGGAGAGTCACTAGCTCATCCTTGTCTCTCAAAATAGATTCCATTTTCCTTATGTCACATAAATTATGATACCAAAGGTAAAATATACAAGATTACATAAAACATGACCAATTCACAATGATAAGCATTAAGGGCATATCCTAGGGAATAAATTTTGTTTAGGAATTTTTTTCATAACTCATGAGCTATCCAATATGTTAGGATCATAAAGTTGAATTCCCAAATCACCCTTATTATTAGTTTAAATTTTACCATCTTGAATTATCCCTTTTATTAGGTCAAATCAACCTTTTATATTGGAAATGATAGATAGTAAACATGTTTTTAAATTCACTATGAGGTTCTTGGAGGTTCTAAAATTGATTTCAAATGTGAAAAGAAGGTATTAAATATGTTCAAGACTCAATTTAACATCAAATTATAAGTTCCAACATTCAAAGACCAAAATAAGAGTCACAAAACCCAAGAAAATAGAAGGCCTAAACCTAAGCAAGCCTTGAGCCACCTAACACTAAACTAGACACAACTTCATTAGTTTGAGTGTTGTTATAAAATTGTTTGAAGTAGAAATGTCCTATGTGCTTAAGATTTAATTTACCATGTTTTAGAAACACAATCCATATTTCATTTTAATCTAAAAAGCTAACAATAATAAGCAATTACCATTTTTCTTTTCATGTGACATGGGCATACATGAGCGATCTTAAGTCCTATCCATAGGGTTAAATGCATAAAATCTACTAAGGATTATAATCTCAATAATAGCATCACTAATAACATAATAAAATTATTGTTTTAAATCCAACTTGAAAGCAAATGGGTCTTCATATTTGAGATTTGGGACGTATCACATCATAGGATTACATTCAAATCATAATGTACCATGTGAATCTTTATAAAAATAAATGAAAGAAATAATATGGTACTACCATCAAAATGTGGATATTTTACACAAGTTTACAAATTTAGTTCATAGATCTAATACAAAATGAATTGTAGAGTTGCAAAAGTTCACAATTATACATTTCTAAAGAATGCATCAATGAAGGTCTACAGTATCATAATCACCAAGATAAGTATTCATTCTCTTCAAAGCATAAACATTGATCCAAATGGACCAAAAATTTATGAACACCACCCAAAAATGTGGGATGCTAAGGCTCACCTCTTTGTACTAGGAGATAATTGATCAAGCAATCAGACAAACACACAAAACAATACAGATATGATACAAAATCAATACTTACACAATATATCCAATAAAAATTCACATTGAAAGCATAATAAAATAGTGTCATAAAATATAAATGAAATTAACCACCAAAGCATAGAGAGAGTGGCAATAACCACTAATATCATGCAATGAAATTGGTGATAGTTTCCCATAATCATGCAAAGAGAATGGGGATAGTCCAATAACATGCAATAATAATTTTTTATCACCCATAATCATGAAAATAGAAACATGTACACATTGTTGAAATTTCATGCCACTCTTATATGATCCATCATTGATAACCAATCTAAGAGATCCTACATGGGCCATCTTGCATGAACTCTCCTTGAAGGGTCCTAAAATTGGCTAAGTCCTGAAGTTTCAGGCTTTCAAGATTTCGCTTACCTCTTTACCCACATGCTTTCTTTGTAGCTCTCACTCCTTCTCTTCTTTCCATTTTCCCCTAAGTGTTTTTGGTGTTGGCCTTCAGCCTTACCCTTATCGTTTCCCTTTGGTAAGCCTTAAGCCTTACCCCCAATCATCGAATTTCAAAGGATGTGTTTCAAGATTTTTCTGTCTTGATTAGTCAAACTTCAGGGGTCAGGTTTCCCTCTTACCCCTTCCATCTTCTTGCCTTTTCTTCTATCGATCTTCGGGTTTTGACCTTCAACCTTACCTCTTTAGCCTTATTTCTTTCTCCTCGTAAGGCGTAAGCCTTTCTCCTTATCTTCGATCCCCAAAATCTCATCTTTGGCCTTTGGGCATCAGAATTTATTCTTCTGCCTTTCTTCCTTCTCACTTTCACTCCTTCCTTCAAAAGTTTAACTAAGTGCCAAGCTTTTAGACTTTGGGCTTTGTCCTTCTCCTTTACCTCTTACCTTTCTTTTGTAAGAGGTAACTCTTCTCTCTGACCCCTGATGGATCCTTTCGGATTGAATGGCCTTCGGTCTTCCCTTTTACCCTATTCATCTCCATAGTAAGGCGTAAGCCTCCTTCCCAACCTCCGAACCCCGAAAAGGGTGATCTTTCCAGACTTTGTGGTTTTCTCTTCCTTCTTTATCCCTTCTTCCTTCTACTAGCATGTGGTAAGTTGTACTCCTGAAGCCCGATCTTTGACGGTCCTATTCCAATGAAGAATAAGGTATGAAGCAAGCCCGAAGCTCAATCCCCGATGAAGGAGCTCTTTTTTGTGGATCTAGACCATTTAATGCATAACAAAGGTTTCCTTTCGGGCCCAACTCCCTGACCTTTCAGCGGATTTGACGTGTTTTTTGGGTGATGTGTTTCATGCTTGAATCACTTTTTGAGTGGCTTGTTTCGATTCTAGGGCTTCAAGGATGACATGTATTTCTCCTCTTGGCTTTTGCAAGTGGATTTTATGGGTGCCCATCCTCACTTATTTCTGTTTGTTGACCTTCCTGACAAATCCATGCCCTATTCATGATTTTCATGGGAGGGCTTCTTTCTTTCACACATAGACTTCATTGTTAACCCTGATTAGGGTTAGGGTTCAGTTTGTGGTTTCAAGTTATGCTTGAGCTATAAAGGCAAGAAATTTATTCATTTCAAGGTTCTTCCTTTGGCTCCTCTAGGGTTTTTATTTGGCAGACTTATGAATTTTGCACTTTGTAACTGTAAAGATTGGATTTTTGCCTCTACATCAATGAAATTGATCAAGCTTGCCTCTTCTCATCTTTTTTATGTTTGTGTAAGTTAATTTCCTTCATATCTAAGTGTTTATTCTCTCTTTCCATGCATATATGTTTGAGTTAAATTATTTACAGTTGTTGCTTGAGAATATCCTTTCCTTCTAGCACCTTGTCAAACCCTAACCTCCATGTTTGCCTTTAGAAATCGACCAAATAAAGAGTTGTGTGAGTCCCCTAGCCCCTCTTTAATGATTTTTTTGTGCAATCTAAGTCAAGAATAAATTACCTTTCCATCTTGGTGTACCACCTCCATTTCCCCTTCCCGCATTCCTTCTAACCCTTTTCCCCTGTGAGTTGTTAGAGTAGGGTACTGGTAGGTTTTCATGTGTTGGGTTGGACCAGCACATTGCACTTGGATCAAAAGAGGAAGTAATCCTTCTCTGGAGATTCAACCTCATACACGCA
>CM021107.1:321042133-321157134 GCA_007115665.2 Sequoiadendron giganteum | reverse complement strand
TGTTGTAGCATCCTGACCACCAATTATCACTACATTTTGAGGACACATCCTTGTTATATTTCTCATCCACACACAATTGTAACATGGTCCTATGATTTTAGCTTGTATGGGTTGTGGTCTACCTGATTGAAGAAAATGTAGTTGAAAATTATATAGATAGTAACTTCTTTCCTACTACTACAACTGTGGTATACTTGAAAACCACTCCTACTCCTATCATGATCTACGATGGACTCCAAAATGACCTTTCCAAAGCCTCTATAACTATTATTGTTTCTAGAGATAAACTCTCATAGCTCTCAATAAAAACATGTACTCCCTCTAATGATGCCTCCAATTCTTTAGATGAGAACTAATACCACTATACTAACATCTTTGCAACCAACGGAATACGAATACCACTAGACCAAGGCTTATACACACTCTATTGACCCCTTGATGATTGGGAAATACCATATCATATGTCTACTAGTGGCATGTCTCTCCTTTAGTCATGAATGTTGTCTATGAGTTACCTTCTTTCCTTCAATGAGTATATTATCTAGCATCTCCATTGAAGCATCCAAAATTTGAGGTCCTACATCAACTTGTGTTAACAAGGATTGATCTCCCCAAACTTTACCTTGATCAAACTCATGGGTTCTCAAGAAAAGGAATCTATGTGACATCCTCCATCAACACAAGAAAAATATTTCAAAACATAAAAAGAGTGAAAAATGATAGATATACCACTCAATAAATACTCAAGAAAAAATCAATCCATAAGGTATACACCTAAGTAGAGCAACAAACATAAAAGCATGGTTTATCTCCTAATTTGCATCAATGATCTTTTAATTTAGCCCAAAATATTAACATGAAACTCTATGATCATCAAAATATATGTAATCAAGGAAAGCATAAAAAAATTCCTTTAGATATTCCTTTACACCAATATTTTCATACAAAAATGTTATAAATACGTATTATCATAGTTTTCAAATACCAAGTATTTAGAAAATAGAAATATATGCAATGGAAACTTTATATACACAAGTATTCATCACATTTATCACCATACTAGGAGAAATCCATATAAGGAGGTACTCATGTAATCAGTAGACATGTTCATATAGCAACACAAGAAATTATGATCATTATTGTACACCTAAGTCATTACTCAATCACTTGATAACTACTAAATGCAAGATGCATTCATACAAGAATTTATATGATACCTCAATCGCATAAATAAATACACAATACACAAGAATAACATAGAAATTATTCTTCAGTTCCAATACACACCATTCACAAAAATGCATTTACAAACATTCACATATAATGAATGATTCATATGCAAATAAAATTCATTTATATAATTTATCATACACCACATGCCAAAACTCTAATAATCAAGAAGAAGAAGAAAAGAACATTCCCTGTGACCTAATCCATTTTACAATCTACCAAGGATCCATCTTGGACATGGTAGAAAAAAAAATGCACATCAAAATGCTAGCAATTCAAATATTTAAGCATACACACCATAACAAAAAAATAGTAACAAAGTGGAAGCAATTGTTGAACATATGTGGTCATTGATGTCAAAGGAGTATTGTCCTTGATGTCAAAGGTGCTCATTGATGTCAAAGAAGTAATGTCACTAGTTCAGTCAAAATTAAATTTAATCTCACTTGTTGAAATCGAGGTGTATTTTTGTCATGTCATGTCAATGTGTGTGAGAACAATGAAGAAGACTGATGTATTATTCTTTTAGTATCATACTACACCTATTCATGTTGATAGAGGTAATCCAAAATTCCAATCTAAAATGTTTGAGGTCAAATACCCAAGCAAAGAGATTTTCTGGAAATGTCTTCATGATTTGTATTTTTTCTTGGATGTGAGTTTTGGTATGTGGTTTGAATGGAGAGTATGTCTACACATGTTCTAACTTATTCTAGAGTTTCCAAAATTTATGATCAACAGGCAAAAAATTTGGAGTGATAGAAGGGTCATTGTGTTGGTTAATCAACCAAGGTGTTGTTCCTGAATTGTGTGGCACCATCTTGTAGTGTGTGTCCTCTCAAGGTAGCATGGGATGGTGAAATAGGTCTTGGTTAAGGTTCTTGAAGGAAGTGTGTGGAATCATATTCTTTAATTTGGCAGCAACAAATTTGATTCAGGACCGACCCACTACACATTTCATGTAAATTTGAATTTAAGTCCACCTTAGCCAACTGGGATAATTGCATATGGTGTTAAGGGATTCCTGGATGGCATAAATTAATGTTAATGTAATGGAATGTATATAATGACTAATCGTCATACTTTAGATGTGATTTTTTGAGGTGTGTGTGAGAGATAAATTGTACGAGAAAGTGTAATTCAATGAGATTTGCATCTCAATCATTATGTGCCATCATCAGAAGATCATAAGTTGTGTAGGAGAGTTTCTGAAAGAAGATCATATCGATTGTAAGTTGTGCAATCAGAATTGAAGATGCGCAAACATTATTTATGTAATTTGGTACCTAACTGGTGTCTTACTTGGTTAGTTGGTGCTCAAATTTATGTATTGGGGATTGGTGTCTCCAGTAGGTTGGTGCCTACAAATACAACAGGGGATTGGTGTCTCTGATAGGTTGGTGCCTACTTCATGATTGTAACATTCATTATTCTATGAGGTCAGATTTAGACAGTAGATCCAAGCAACTCTTCTCACCATGGTTTTTCCCATCCCAGGTTTTCATGTATATCTAGTGTTCATTGTGTGAATGTGTGCATTTGTGTTGCTTGATTGATACTCGCTTGTGATTCATGTTTGGACAAGTGACTAATGGTAATTCATGTTGAATTAAAGATTTTTAAATAGATTTGATATACTAATTCACCCCCACCCCCCTCCCCCCCTCTCAATATATTGTGTGCCCTTCAACAATCTCAATTCCAAAAATAAGGTAAATAAATGAACTCTATTTTAAGAATAAATTGTGCATGACTATAAGAGTTACAAGATTAAGAAATATCAAAAATATGTGTCTTGGCTACTCATAAATAAAATATAACAAAAAAATGCTTTTTATTATATAAGTAGGGAAAGGGCCTTGAACCCTTATAAAAAGTAGAGGTCCATAACAAAAAAAAATGCAAAGATAACATAAAATAAGTCCAAAGGTTGACCACAAGGCTAGACCAAGTAATGAAATAATAGAGAAAACAACCAAAAATATCCAAAAAAGGACACAACAAGGTAAATCTAATATAATAAGCTTCAATCCTATGTCAAGGTACTAAGAGCTTCATCCCAACTAGCAACTCCAAGAGTTAACTTCTCCTTTTTGTTCTTCTTCTTAGTTCCCTACATATCATCTTCCTTGTTCTGCTTCTTATTTATTTTTTTGAGCTTGGACTAGACAGTGGCCACTCCAATCACATATTTTCTTATGATCTCATCAGTCACTTTGACAAGATCGTTCATAGATTTCTCCATTCTAAGCAGCTTGTGTTGGTATAAATTCATGGTTTCCTATGAATTGTCCCATTTATCCTTGTAGATTTTACATTAAATAAAAATTTCTTTTAACTTTTCAAGATTTTCCACCCTAGTCTAAAAATCAACAATCTTAGCATAGCAAGTCTCCAAAGGGTCATCCTTGGATTCAGCTTGCTTATCCTATTCACTCTTTTCCTTAGCCTCAACAAAATTATTATCTTCAATAGTATCATTTTTCTCCACCTATCCACTATTATTTCAATCCTCTAGAATAGCCACAAGGGACTCCACATTGGTAGGGGATATGGATGAGGAGTCATTAATTTCATTACACAAAGAAAAAGAAGCAGTATCCCCTTAATGGTCATCATTATCAGAATCAAACAAAGAGTCGATATCATCATCAATTCATTCCTTAAATTCCTTTTCCTTAGCAATATTTTAAAAAAAATAGTCCCAACAGATCACTTATTTAGCCTCGCCAACCTTCTCTCCCAAAGAAACAGATTTATCATCCCTAGTAACCTCTTCATCAAAAATAGAAATGAAAAAATCAATAATCATCTTGACAGAATCCTACTTAATTTGAGCTTTCTTGCCCTTGAAATTTTTAGAGTCCTTCTCTTAGCCTTATCTTTTAGAGATATGAATATCTTTAGGGGCAAGCTCTTGGGACTATTTTCTTTTATCTTCCTTCTTGACCCAGAGACAAAAGAGACTCAACAATATAAGAGATTTTCTTTATTTACAAAGAGGTAGGGTTAACAAAACCTTCAATAAAAAATGCCTTCTTTTACCCTTACCAACAATAAGGTCTTGTTATTCTTATTAGATAACTCAGAAGGGCTAGCATTTATAATATTAACAGATGCACTAAGGATTTTGGAGACAAGCTGAGGCTAAATTTATATAGGGAAAAAATAATAATGTGATGTAGGGGAGGGTAGGCACCCTAATTAATGCATTTCTCCAAAGATGACAGCATAAAAAATGGAAAACTAATGGTGTTTCCATGCCGCAAGTGATCGAGAAAATAAAATTGATACCCGTGAATAGTCCCAAATCTACCCTCAAGAGTGATATTTAATCAAGTGAAAACTTACCAGAGGCCATGGTGTCAAAAGAGCTTCCCTATCATACTCATTTTGATAGGCTCCCCTTCATCTAGAGAGGAGTCGATGAATTTGTGGTAGCTTATTTTACTCATCCTTGGACTTTGTCCCCATCACAACAAAGGTCAGAATCTTAGGAAATAAGTTCCTTTGTAACCACAAATTTGACCCCACAAGTGGTGACATGTCCTTGTTTCCATGAATTAACAAACTAGTTAGTGAGCATGTCGTCATGACCACGCATAGCAAGGAAATAAGGTGTTAATCCTCCTCGTTCAAAGATATCCTAGAGCTCAACATTTTTTTTCAGCAAAGCATAAGACTCTAGCTCAACGTGAAGCCTTTGTCCACCCATGGTATCTTGCAACACAGATGGAAAGAACACACAACCAAATAACAGAATGAGGAAGAAAATATTGAGAGAGAAGGCACAATGACTTTAGTTTTCATTTCGTTTGATAATAATCCCTACATACAGAAGCAACGTCCTTGTAACATGAGTGCATGAACAGGTTTCATAATTATTCACCACCTTTTGAAAAGAATGCCTGCCAATTTTGATATGAGCTTGAATACGACTACCAAGATAATTATTGAAGCACAAGTTTGGATTGATATGATCTTTCATGTAACTTCTCGAGTAATTATTAAAACATAAGTTCAAAATAATTGAACTTGTATTTATATCACATTGCAAATATCTCGCATACATATTACTCATTGTTAATAGGAAAGATATGGAAGATTTACCTAACTTTTAGCAGTAACTCCTAATCATTGGAACAATACCTTCAATTTTGATGTTGGAGAATCAACAAGCCTATTTCTTTCTTCAAAACTATGATTCACTTTTGATTCTAAAAAATTGTGAATTAAAGATCTTATATCTTCAATATAATTTATTATCTTCCAAGGAGTGTGATTAGAGTTCATGATCAAGTCAATTATCAACTTTGAATCATCTTAAATTTTTAATTTTCTGAAAATCAAGAAGACAAGATCTCTTAATTCCCCATCAAATAGCCTATGCTTCAGCTTCATTATTTGTTTTGTAGCCAATATTCCTAGCAAAGCCTTCAACCATGTTGTCATTCTCATCCCTTAAAACTCCACCCACAACAACTTGTCCAAGGTTATCCATCAAATTTAGTTTGACCCATCTTTTTTGAGGTCGCTTCCATATGGTATGCTTTCTCGATAAAATTTTGGTAGAATTAACCTTATTGAGATTTTGAGTGATTCCCCAATTTTGATTAACTTCGATGTCAAGAGTAAAGGGTGGTAAATTTATCAATTTTGACTAACTAAATCAATGTTGGCTTTAATCAACAAATCAAAAATTCATCAATGACTGAAAGAAAGTATCTAAGGTGATTGCAAAATAGTTTCCTGCTTTTAAATCAAAGTTGGACATTGAAATCAATATTTTTAACCAAGTTTCCACCGATATCACCCGTAGCAACTAAAATACTAATAATTTGAATATGATGTGAACTAGTGATTTTTAAGATTTCATGTATAGATTATAATGTTTTTTTAATTAAAAATTATCTGTAATTTTTTCTACATAAGTTTTAATAACTTATTTTTTATAATTAACAGTATTTTTTTATTTTTTTAAAGTGACATTTATTCCATATCATATATTTTTTGCAAAAAGGATAAAATTTTAAATTCTTAAGAAAAGATTGGTAACATCAATATCTAGTGCATAGATATTTTTTTATAATTTTTTGTTGTATATTTTATTTTTTATTAATTTTTAAAGTGAGATTAATTATAATTTAGACATAGGTGTATTCCATATCATATAACTTTTTTCTGTAAATACTCAAATTAATGTATTCTTCTTTTCATTGTTGTTGTTTCTATATTTGATTGTGTGAGATTTTTTGCATCAACATTTTGGATATCCCTCCATTATCCATCATCGGGATGATGGAGAGTTTTAAGGAGATGAAATATGATTAGTTGCAAACTAAGAAAAGACTAAAAATAATGGGGGTAGGGGTAGATAGAGGATGCACATGGTTCAAAGTGCAAGGTTGTGATAGGAAAGAACCAATTTTAATTATTGTAAACCAAAAAATAAAGCCAAGTATGAAAAAGAAGATAAAAGAAGAGTAAATGAAAGGACAAGTTATAAATCTATATGAATGTATTTGAAAGAGAGAAAAATAAGATTAGAATAGACAAAAAGTAAATATAAAATCAAGTTAGCTAATGAAATTTCATATTATTATAACAATACCAACCTAGTGATTATGGAAAATGAGATGCACGCATTAATGTAAATGGATAAAGGTGAAGTAAAGAAAAAACAAATACTCACACTAGATGCAAAACTATATGAACATAAATATCTTATTAGAAGCATTCTAAATGAAATCTTATTGTGATACTATGTTAGAAAAGACTAATAATCATAAGAACAAATATACCTGCAAAGATATATATCTATACTTAATTTATAATATTTAAGAACGTATATGTGTGTGTTGTACTTGTGATATATAACTATACATGTAAAATGAGTTAAAAATATTCATACATGTTTAAATACCCTACAAAATTATTATATTTAAGATGAAGACAAAAATAAAGATCTTGCTAATAAACATGCAATCATGCAAATAATAAGAAAAAGCCATAAATGCACCTCCGAAACATTGAGAATTGAGAGAGAGTAAGTAATATGCTATAATTCTTATGAAAATATTGCAAGGATGTGACGCATCTTCCTAATTAATCAAGTTTATTTGATAATAATAACTATAAATAAATACACAAATCTTAAAAATATATAAATTTAGATATGTATATATGTATATATTAGAAAGGATATAGGTACAGATTTAGAACAAGAGAAATATAAAAATACATACACCAACACACACACATAGACACACACATATATTAATTTATAGTTTTATTCATAAGAATTATATATAATTAATGATCTAGATATTTCTACAAATTACAACATATTGATAAAGGAGAAATAATGAGTCTAAATAATAAAATTCTTGTGAATGTATATCTAAAAAAGATATAGATAAAAATAATTATAGAATGGATCTAGACATAGATTTAGATCTAAAGATATATACTAATAAACATAGATATATATTAGAGTGGATTAGAACTAGAGACCTATAGAAATATGTGTGTATCTGTGTATCTATGTATCTATATGTGTATGTATGAATGCATGCATATATATATGCATTCATTTATAGTTCTATTTATAAGAATTAAATTGTATATAAACCTTTACATATAATTAATGATATGGAGATTTCTATATATGTGGACACGTAAAACTGTCCTGATAATATCACATACTTGATTTCTTGTACTAACACCATTTCTAGTATATTTCACCCAATTCGTCTATTAATTAAATAATGTCAATTATTTGGTTAAATTCACCTTTTCTCCTATTAATTAAATAAATTAAATTTATTTTGTTAATTCATTATTCTTCATACTAATTTCATTCTCACTTGATTAATAATGTAAATTATTTAATTAATTGTCATCCTTTACACTTTGATTAAATAATTCATAATTATTTAATTAAATCTTTTTCTCTCATTCACTTGCACAATTAAATGGTTTTAATTAATTGTTTAATTAGCTAGTTTCTTTCTAAATCCTCCAACTTTTCCCACTTGCACAATGAATATTTCCTTGGAATATTTCATTTTCAAATTCAAATATTTCTCCCCAAATGGAAATATCTCCAACACAATTCCTAAAAATTAGGGAATTGGTTGAGTTTCTCATGGATCCTGAACCATTGATTCGATCCTTGATCCATGCCTCATGGATTTTCAATCATTGGATTCATCCTTGGTCTATGCTCATTCCTCTCATTTGATTTCATCCATTGATTAGCCTTTTTGATCTTCACCATTGATTCTTATTTCAAAAATCTATAAATAGTGAGCATTTTTCCATAATAATCATCCACAAGCTTTGAGTAAACTTATTCTCTTGCATTGAATCTCCAATTTGATCAATTTAAAAGAACTTGTGAGACATTTAAATTCATCTGATCATCAATTGATTTACATCAACAATGGATTGTGTTTAGATGGAAGCACTCCAGATCCAACTTGGACATAATCCCACAATGGGATTAAGGTTTGCATTCCTTAGTTAGAATTCAATTTGATTTGCTTTGTTATTTCATGCTTTTTAATTCTAGTTTGGTTTTGTGAACAATTTCATTGGATTGTATGATTAATTGATCAATTGTTTAGCTACTTTGGTTTAATTAATGTCATTAGAAAAAAAAATGTTTAAAAACTCAAAACAACTTCAAATAATTGGGAAACTTTTAACATTCAAATAATCGTAAATAAAACAGCCTCAAAACATCAAAAACATTCATATATTCCAAAAAGCCCAAAACCACCCATTTCATCTCGCTTTCACTCATAATAATTTTCATTCATAATAAATGGATCATCACTCTCACCTTTTGGTGAAGCTATCAGAAGCAAGTACAACATTTTAGGAGGTAAAAGTTAATGAAAACAAATTGTGAAGTCAAGGTTAATCTTTGAACTCTTAATTAAGTTTGTATCAATGGCCTAGTTTGTTTAGAATAAAATCATTATCCAATGAATGTCCTAGGATATATTGTTCTGACAATGGACATCATTTCGGATATCATCTAAGAAAAATCTCTTTGGCAATTGATATGAGTAGCATTGATTTTTTTGTTTATTTTAATATTTTCCTATGATTTACCTTGTTGGTCCATTTCGATGATCTATTGATGATGTCTATCAAAATTATTTAGAGAGAAAGGAATGGGGTATTGGTCGTTGCTTTTGTTTGATGTGCTTGTTGGATACTCTTGTAGTACAACTTTGGTGAATAATTATCTTGCATGTGTCGGGATAGTGTTAAATAAAATAATGGCTAGGACATATCAGGTTCTTCATACCTTTTGTGTATTAGTATCTTTACTTTGATGGCCCATTCTTTCATGTCGTCAAATAAGGTTTCTACATGTCAGGTATAAACAAGGATACTCCTATCTGTTTATAGAGTCAAAGTCCATCACATTAGATACAACGTCGCCCTGGTTTTTCATACCTTGGTGCATCGTATCTATTTACTATATCAAAAATAAGGATTACTATGATGAATTAAACAAAGTCTTAAGAAGCAAAGCAATATCATCTCTCTCATCACCATATCCAATAAAATCTCAGAATAATTATAGATTTGTTGGAATTATGAATCAATATCAACATAATGAAAGGCTAATCAATGTACATCTCATTATTCTATCTTATATCCATATGCTATCTGATTCGTATTAACATCCAAGTATCATGACATAACAAAAAAATAAGTGCATCCATCCTGCATCCATAAACCATCAGCATGTCATAACATACATCCTGCATACACATAATATGTCGTATCAAAGTACAAAAATAAATGCATTCATATCATCTATAACATGAGCATCATCTACATATACACCTGCATCACATCATATCATAAGCATAATAAATATATAAGCATACCAATTGCAACATGTATCCATAAAGCACCATAAAGCATACATCACATAATATCATGAACATAAAATAAAGCATCATATATCACAATCGCATCAAAAGTCATCTCATATATATCATAATCATCAATGTCATGATACAAGTCAAGTATGTGTTGTACATCAAAATATATATACGAGGCTATAAAAAATGAGCCGACAAATGAGTATACATCAACAATCAGGATATATCAAAAGTATGTCTACATAGGAGCTATCATTTGCTCCCTCGATCCTCTTGTCGATGGTTACCTGAGGGGCCTCCTCTATCTGACTGCCCTACTGATGGTCCACCTGCTGATCCACTCAATGCTACACCACTCTTGTGGGAAAAATTCAGCTATCGTCGGTGCCGAGGAACCTCTCGATGGTTCAAGGTCTGGTAATACAAAGCCTCGACCATAGCCTGGTTGTATAAGGTGGTTGAGACTGTGGCACCCTGTCCCTTACGGAGCTAGCCTCCAGCTGTTGTCCCCGACCCATCTCCTAAGCCAAATGTATATCTACCTGTTGTCGTTGTTGGCACTCCTGGTCTCTCTCCTGTTGGTATCAGTCTCGCTCAGCTTTATCCTGATCTCGCTCCTGGCGAGCACCCTCTCTCCTGTATAGTGATATCTCTCTCTGTTGTTTTTTGTTGTAGCAAACCCTGAATGTCTAGCCTTGGAGGCTGCTACATTTGTACCTGTGGGATCTGTACATGGGGAGGCTATTGTACTGGTTGTACCTGGTGTGGTTGTACCAAAAGAGGTTGCTGAGGAGGCTGTTGAGGTATCTATCCAATATGTCCAGCCTATACCAGAACCTGCCCGGGAACCTACCCATGCTACTGAGGAACCTGTCCTCTACCCCCGCCCTTCCCTCTACTGCAGCCTACACCATCAACCCATGTTGGGCCTATCAATTTTATGGGTGTATGTTGATCAAACCATGCATCATACGATGGAGTAGTCCCGAGATCATCTACACCACCCGCATAAGCCCATGGCAAGGGAGCTAGCTATTCGAAGTCATCAATAGCCACTTAGGGAATTGTCTAAGGCCCCCAAGCTTGCAATATCTCTAGAGAAACGTGCACACACCCCTATAATCAGGTGTCATGACATCCTACTAGTCACCAAACTGTCTAGCCACTCGGTCTGGCAGGTACCTCTCTATAACATGAAAATGGCATCCCATTAGTCACTATGCCTGTCTAATATAGAAGAGCTAATCTTGTTCGTCGTCCCATGGCTGTGCCTGTAGCCATGGTCTCCACCTGAATATTGTCATGTCATCCAGGACTCTCCTCCAATAGGCTATCTTTGTCACTCATGTATGGTGGAATGTGATCATACCTGTATACCTATATACCATTGGATCATCCTCATCAACATCTCGCAAGGCAATCACCGATCAGAGCACGACAATGTGCTCACAAGCCCAGATGTGTAACAATGTCACTCCAACAGATTGGTTGCTCTCTCACAAGTAAACTAATTGATGCATATCGTGGTATAGTGTCGCTAAGATAATTGGACCCCACACATAAGTGTGCACCTCATCCACCATGGCCTCTAGAACTACACCCCAGCCAATGCTGAATCCTTGGCTACGTCTATTAGGAACTAGGACTCCCATGATTAGTCTTGCAATAACCAATGTCAATTCATTGACACGTCCATGGTGTCTCCACAAGTCAATCTCATAGCACTCTACCTCCAACACTCTAAATCATAGTACATAGAACATAGTTGCAAAGCTAAGGTCTGCATCATAGATAACCCTGTCTTCGTGGATGGGAACCCACATGATCTGCCAAACATCCTCGAGGGTAATTGTCACCTCGCTGGTAGGAAGATGGAAAGATGAAGTCTCAGAATGCCACCTCTCCACTAGTGTGGTCATCATCGCAAGGTGAGTCCTGATCTCAAGCATGTACGCAATGTAGTATAAACTGATGGCACACAAGAATTCATCCTCGAGTCTAGCTAGCCTCGATAAAATCCCATGACTCCTCTTATGAGAAAGCAATGGACATAAGCTCTCCTGCATGTACAACGAGCACATCGTCAAATTTGCTAAAAATTAAAAAAAATATAAGTTTGGGACCCTAAAAAATCAAGTGCAAGCCTTTAAACAAGTGTGTCGCCCTATCATGTTTGTGACTATCACTATTCAGCAAGTGTGTCGCCAAAACGTAAGTGCACAGCAGTATAGCAAGTGTGTGTCAATTTTTAGCAAGTGTGTGGCTTTGAAATTTCTCAAGTGCATTGTCATGTCAAAATCAAGTGTTTATGTGTGTGTCTATGAGTGCATCAAAGTATACTAAAATCCTAGCGCAGTTGCTCTGGAGCGACGCTGAAGTGCAATTGTGTCACTAACCATAACAACTACGTCACTGAAATAGCGACGCATTTGTTTCCCATAGTTAACCCTACACTTAGCTACCTAGAAAAGCATGCAATAAAATTTCATCGCTTGCATACCAATGGTCTTGCATCGGTTGGCCGCTGGAACTCGCGGACTCGTTCCACACGATATAGGGGAAGCACATGATCCACCATTCTGTCAGCTGCACTACAGGGTCTCTCTCAAAAGCACTCTAAGCTCTCCAAATCTCTCAAACTCAAATGTGCAAATGAGCTTCAAAGTGAACCAAACTCTTATATATGCATGGAAAATTAGGGTTTTTGGACCTAAGGGCATGGTGTAAACCTGGGGTTTTGATCTTGCATCTCTGATTTTGAGTTTCGTAGCTGGTTATAAATATTTTATCAATGTCCTGAGGCTTATTTTTTGTCCTCTTTGCAGCTGAACTAACCCCGTAGCCATGGCGCGAGTCCGACCGAAAATTAGTTTTTTCCAGTCAAACTCTCGAGGGGGCAATATACTAGTAGTCATTCCTTATGCTGGGGCATAGTGGGGCATTAGGAAAAATTGGGCAAATTTTTAATTTTGATTTGAGCAGCATTAGTTTTTTGAAACAACGCAACGAGTGCATTGCTTCAAAGAGGGACAAAATGTAGACACTTAAAACTGTCTTGATAATATCGCACACTTGATTTCTCATACCTAACACCATTTGTTGTTGATTTCACCTTATTCATTTATTTAATTAAATAATGTCAATTATTTGGTTAAATTCACCTTTTCTCCTATTAATTAAATAAATCAAATTTATTTAGTTAATTCATTATTCTTCATACTAATTTCATTCTCACTTGATTAAATAATGCAAATTATTTAATTAATTGTCATCCTTTACACTTGATTAAATAATTCATAATTATTTAATTAAAGCTTTTTCTCTTATTCACTTGTACAATTAAATTATTTTAATTAATTGTTTAATTAGCTAATTTCTTTCCAAATCCTCCAACTTTTCCCACTTGCACAATGAATATTCCCTTAGAATATTCTATTTTTAAATTGAAATATTTCCCCCCAAATGGAAATATCTCCAACACAATTCCTAAAAATTAGGCAATTGGTTGAGTCTCTCATTGATTTTGAATTGTTGATTCGATCCTTGATCCATGCCTCATGGATTGCCAATCGTTGGATTCATCTTTGATCCATTCTCATTCCTCTCATTCGATTTCATCCATTGATTAGTCTTTTTGATCTTCAACATTGATTCTCGTTTCAAAAATCTATAAATAGTGAGCATTTTTCTATAATAATCATCCACAAGATTTGAGTCAACTTACTCTCTTGAATTGAATCTCCAATTTGATCAATTTGAGAGCACTTGTGAGACATTTGAATTCATCCATTCATCAATTGCTTTGCATCAACAATAGATTTTGTTTAGGTTGAAGCACTCCAAATCCAACTTGGACATAATCCCATAATGGGATTAAGGTTTGCATTCCTTAGTTAGAATTCAATTTGATTTGCTTTGTTATTTCATGCTTTTGAATTCTAGTTTGGTTTTGTGAACAATTTCATTAGATTGTATGATTAATTGATCAATTGTTTAGCTATTTTGGTTTAACTAATGTCAATTAATCAATCAATTTTATACATTCATAATTTGCATCTACAAAATATTGATAAGAGATAGTGATAATAAATAATAAAGGTTGCCACAATTGACTCAAACTCTACCCTTCATCATAATTGAGGTTAGTGGGGTGATTTCTAATTTATATGGCTTCCTTGAGTTTTCTCTTGAAGAATGCATCTTCTTTGAATAGGATTTATGTGTTTTCTAAACAAATATGATACATGCTTAACGAGGAGTGGTCAACTAATTTTTATTTAAGAACTCATTCATGTTTAATTTTTATGCTATGCTCTTTGATTTTGGTGTTGAAAGAGCAACATGTTTCACCTATATAAGGTGTGCCAAATGAATAGACAATCTTGTAGACTCCTAAGTCAAGTAAAATGACGCTAGAGTCTTTGAGAGGGGGATCAAATTTTTTAACAAAGAATAGGGCTTGAAGACACAATGAATTCTTTGTTCTAGAATTATTTTGGAGATTTTGTGGAAGGTTCCTTCAATATAAGGAAGGGAAGCACCCAGGAGAACCAAAGGTTGGTAGGATTTGGTCTTGGAATAGAAATGGGACTTGGCTTGGTTGAGGACTCTGGATATTTTTGTGTATGTATACCCATTCAATCTAAATACCTTGCAAATATGGGCCAACTCTTGGTCTAAGTTTTCTTCATCACAAATATAATGAGCTCTCATGGCTAGGGTTTTAAGGACCCTAATTTGTGTCTAATATGGTGATGATATGAGGAATGGAGGTAAAGGTTGGTGTGGGTAGCTTTGTGGAACACACAACGACCAAGGGAGTTGTCAAATTTTTCAATGAGAAAAATGTCAAGGAAAGGAATTTGGTTATCATATTTGAGCTCCTTGATCAAGGAGATGCAATGAGCTATGTTTTTGAGGTGATCATGTAATTATTCTAACTTTTTAAGGCCATATTAGTGCCATCCATATACCAATTTGACCACTTTTGTTTAAGGGGGAAGGATAAAAGGGTAATTTACTCAAAATACTCCATATAAATTTTTCTATGACAAGAGAAAGGGGGATCACATTGCCATGCCATCCACCTACTCATTTATAATGCCTTGGAAAGAAAAAATGTAGATCTTAAGCATAATTCCACCAAGGTGACAACCTCAATATTTGATTTGTGCTTAACAATCTCAATAGAGTTGGGAATAGGAACCTTGGTGGAGAGAGAGACAATGCCAAAACTCACCAAGAGATCACTACTTTATAAGCTCATGTCCTTCGCAAAATGGAAAAAATGGGTAGAATCCTTGGTGAAGGAATCATATTTCCCCATGTGAGTGGAGATTAATTTGGCTAGGAAAAAAGCCAATTTATAAGTAGGGGACCCCATGGTGTTGAAAATGGATCTAAAAGGGATGTTTGCTTTGCGAATTTTGGGAACTCCATAAATGTGAGGGGTCACTTATTTGGTGGGTAACAAACAATTCTTGGTTGCATCGTCAAAAGAGGAGCATGACAAAATAGATTTAATTTTTTTTTAGATTTTGGAGAAAGGGTTGCAAGAAATAATTTTATAGATGTTGGTATCAGAGAGGAGGTCAAGAATTTTGGAGATGTTGTCTTGCATGTTCATAATGACTATGGCGTTGTCTTTGTCATTTTTCTTTTTTTGCTAAAATAATGGCACCCATACTTAATGCATAGATTTTTTTTAGAATCTTTTTATCTATTTTACTATGTTTCTATGTGTGTGGAATAGAGACCTTGATTTTCAATGAAAACTATGTTTGCTAAAAAATAAATTTAAATAATCAAATTAAATATATTTAAAATTATACTTTTCTAAAATATTACTCTAAGATCTAAGTTCTTGCAAATTATCCTATCATGTTCAATCCATCAATTGGTCCAACCCAAGGTTTGAAACAAATAAATTAATAAAAATCTAAGGACTAAGGTGGAAAGATCATTTCTAGAACCTTCAAATGAAGGTGCCTTCATTTGAAGTTATCTAAGCACCTTCAAATGACCTTGAAAGGTATTCAAACACCTTCATTCAAAGGTTTTCATGGAAAGGACCTTCATTCAAGAAAAAAATGAAAAAGGGCCTTTGAACAAAGGTCACTTCCATAAAAGGAATGAAAAGGGCCTTTGAATGAAGGTCCTTTTTTTTATCTAAATGAGCTTCATTCAAAGGTCATTTCCATGAAAACCTTCAAATGAAGGTATTTGGAAAAAAATCTCTCAACCTATGCTAAATTCTAATATCCCACAAGTGGAACACGTTGTTGTGGGTCTACCCATCGTAATCATAAAATTACACTCACATACACTATGTGACTACTTCTAGTCACAAAAAGGGAGTTTAAACTATACTACACCTATATTTCCAATATGCACAATGAGTAAGATGATGCACTCAAATAATAATACACAAGAATGTCTTTTAATACTTCTACTATATCATAAAACATAACATTATATCTTTCCACTTATTATTAAAAAGTATAAATTAGATAATCAAGCAAATAATATTTCATCATACAATAGTATTCACATACTAGACCATGTTCAAACTCAAAAGGGAAACTAAATTTAACTCAAAAGGTGATAGATCTCACAACTTAACATACATCATACTAACAATTCAATAAATTACAATTAATACATTCATGGTATATCAAGGTTCAAAAAAATTACACATTTCAAGAAGAATTCAATTGGTAACTTAAGCCATTACCCAAATATTTTATCCTATCAATGCAAAATTTATCTACCACATGGTGACATGCACACATACAATGGGATACACCCATTATTGAGTATACAAAATTCTAAATTCACATGAGAGGGCATACTCAAGGGGTTGACATCATCGACACATCTACTTACACATCAAAGCATTATATAGCATCTATCATACTATATATAAAGAGTGAAAATATAGTTGGGGACTCTATTCCTAACCAAACCAATACATATTTCAATGCAATAACTTCCTTTTGCATGCCAAAATGCACACTAAGGAAAAATACATAGTTAGAGTCATGATACATAGGATTCTTCCTTTATTTTATTTTCAACTTAAATCATTCTTCATGAATTCTATGCATAGGGTTGAAGCACAACTCCTATTTAATTTTCATATTTGACATTATAAAATCACATCTAAATTTTCTCACTATTCCTAAGGAAGAATACAATTTGTGGATCTAAATCATTTTCCAAATAATTTATTCATTTAATGTAATAGTCTTCTTATATACACTAGCATCTACAATTAAAAAATAATAACATACACTTACAAGAGCTTAATGTAATATACACTTTGCAAATATTTCTAGTTGCCACATGAAAGGATGGAAAAAATAATTCAAAATACAAGTGAGTAAGAAGGTATGCTACACTTTGTAATAGGATATACACACAATCATATGCACAAAATGTAAGGTTTGCCTCTTAGAAGTATTTCAAATCATCACTTTCTTTCAAGGAAATATGCAAATAAATGACACAATATTTCTTTCACAGTCAAATGATTCACTCACTAAGAGAGTACATGATGCTTGATAATAATTCCTTAAACAATGGTACTTCCTTTCAAAATAAGGCTTTCCTAATAACTCTTAACAAAATGGTTGTATTAAGAAAACCTAAACCTCACAAAGGTCAAACAATTATTCACACATAATTATAATTCCTTTCAATCATTCAAGCATCAAGAAGGTGCATCATATACATGAGACAACAACTTAGCAAAGTAAGGATCTATCTTTTCCCATAATAACATATTCCTCTAGCCTGCATACTCATGGAAGACATACTAGGGAAACAACCATATTCTATAGAAAATTTATAGAAACATTACACATAGCCAAGGTAAGACCCACACATACACACATACATTCACAACTTGAAGCTCCCAATATTGCAACCTAGGGCTCTAATACCAAGTGTGATGCCTCAATATTTGTCTCAAGACATTAACAATCAAAGAATGAATATTTTTCCACAACACAATTATAATACAATGTACCACAATGCATGACTATGCACTAGAGATGTTGTGATATAATGCAACAAAAATCCCTAAGCATGATATCAATGCTCAAAATGAAGTTACGCAAGTGAAATACTTAAACATTATCATGTGAGAGTGTTAATGTGATAATCGTACAAGAGGATAGAATTATTTCTAATGGTAGTGACAAAATACTAGACCATGACCTCTATCTTTCACAAATAGATAAGGAAAGGATGAGAACGACCACCATTTCCTAGCACAAGAAAAATTGAGAATCATAAGATCTCATTATACAAACCAAAACACACTCACATCCTAGAAGATGTGGGAAATACATTCAAAATATAAGGGAATTCTAATTGGGAGCTTGAACAACAAAGAGAGTCACTAGCTCATCCTAGTCTCACAAACATCTCATGATTTCTTCATGCCACAAAAATTATGACACCAGATGGAGAAAATTTATAATATGAATCTAAACTTTACCAATCCAAGATGATAAGCATTAAGGGCATACCCTAGGGAACAACTTTTGTTTAGGATTTTTTCATAACTAGTCAACAACTACTAATTATTTTTGGATCACCCATTTTAGTTTCAAATCACCATTTATCCTAGTTGAAATCATTGTGGCCATATTTATATCATGTTTTCCATATTATCTCACCCCTTTTACTAGTTTAAATTACCCCTTTCTGATACGGCTGGTTTAGGACAATGAACAAGCCTAAAATGCACTATAGGGTTTTCAAAGGCTTCAAAATTGATTTTGAAGGTGATAAGAAGGTTGTGAAGATTGTTAATACCCAATCTAATACATAAGGCTAATTTCCAATCTTCAAAGATGAAAACAAGAATCAAAAGACCTAAGACAAGAGAATGGTCATGCATAGGCAAGCATTGAGCCACCTAACACTAAACCAGGAACAAGTTCTTTGGATTGTGTGCTATTAGAAAAGGTTTAAAATAAAAAATCAGATGTGCTTAAGGTTAAACTTACCCTTTTTTTAAACCATGTAATCAACATTTCATTTCAATATAAAAAGTTATTAGACATAAACAATTACCATTTTTCTTTCCATGTGACATGAGAATACAATGCAATCAAGATCAAGAACCTTATCAAGTAGCCCAACCTAACAGCCCCAACTAAACTCACAACACAACAATAACTACACAAAAATAGAAATTCTATTTGATTTATTCAATCTACTTCAAGTAATTACATTCCTCATTATTATATCATGTTGGTGTTTCAATTAGCACCTCTGGAGTGCTTATTGAAAACAGACAACTATTGCAAGTGTTATAGTACTTCTCTTCGGATTATAGAGAGGAAGAACTATCTTTTTTGATGTTCTATGTAAAAAAGTGTACTAAGGTTCCTATCTTTTTTACTCAGCAGCAAGACACAAGGGTGCATAAACACAATGCGTCGTAGCTAAGTTTTTCTCTGGTTTCTGCAGATCTTAACTACGACTAAAATAGCTTCTAAACTATCCTATCTCCCCAAGATTAACAGAGCATGAGGGCATAGGAGAAAAATGGATGGTTTGGATCACTTGAATCCGCCGTCTCCTTAGAATATGGTTGAGGCTCTGAACTCTCGGATATATACTAGGATAAGGTTTTATGCAAGTAAATACTTTGTACAGTAGGTTGGATCTGAGACTTTCCAAGAAGGAGGAACCCCTGTCTGAGGTATAGGCTGGGAAACAACTTACTGGAAACAACAAGGTACGAAGCTCTGGGTATCAGGATTGTTAAGGAGGAGGAACCCCTATCTGAAGTATAGGCTGAGATCCAGATCTTTAAACAACGTCAAATGATAGCAATCGATGACAAAGTATCCAAGGAGGAGGAACCCTTGTCCAAGAAGGAGATTGAAACAATAAACAATTTAGAAAAAGAATTTGAATCAACTCAAATCTTAGATCAAATATGCATGCACCATCTGATTTTCTTCTTCAAGCTTCTTCAAAGAATTACAAAGATTGGGACAGCAAAGGCACGAAATCATGCACAATTACGATCAACCAATAAACTCTCATCCAAGAGTGAACAAATAAAAACATGCAAACTCTGGCAACAATGGCGCAAAAATTTTGCATAGTAAATAAAGGTTAAACAAATAATGAGCCCAAGGCTCTTATTTATAGAAACTCAAAGGAGTAGGCAACCCTAAAATCTCCTTGAGTTAACAAACAATTCTTGCCAATCAATAAGATTTATTCCTAATTCTAAAAGTAGGTGAGCAAGCAGTTAACTGGAAAACTACTTTAGTTAACTGAGACAAAACAAAATTCAAACTGGGAATCTACCTCAGTTGACTGACACCTAACTAAAATTGAACTTAAGTTACACATGTGCCTCCAAAATAGACGTCCACCTTTAAAGGAGATCTGAGATCCACAAATCATGGAAGTCAATTTAGACATCCTTGATTAATGGGATCTGACATGCATGATCTGTGGGGATCTAGAGTTAACTTGGAAAGGGGCATCAAGTTAACTTTAGTCATAGTTATTGTCTTTCTAGAGGGTAGGACGTCCTTCTTGGTGCTTTACACCTCTTCACCACTGGTCAACAGTGCCTCTATCCAGTCGTTGACCTCCTCAGCCTCTAGGAAATTAATGCTCTGTAAGATGATGATGTGGCACTTTAGTATTTCTTCACCCATCACAAGTTGTTGTTGATAGTCTTTGTACTTGGAAATTGCATCATCTAACTTGGTAGACATGGTTGCAACCTTTGTCAACTTAAAACCATCAGGATCATCGAGGAATGTGCTTCGGATGACATCTCTGAATTGGTTTTGTATTGTTCCCAGCTCAATGTATTCCCCTCCCTCTTGTTGATATTCTATGTGAGGGAAGGATATTACCAACATTCTTGCGAAGTTGATAATATCCGCGACAATATGTCTGTAGTCAATCAGCTCCACAGAATTATCATCAGAGGCTTTCACCTTGTATGCCAGTTGTTCTTTCCAGGCGAACAAATGTTTCATGTTCTCTGTAGTGGTAACTGATCAGTACGCCAATTGCACATCTGCAATTGTGACTTCATCTCCAGGCCTCTTCTCTTCTATCTTTAACTCTATCTGTTTGATTTCTGCACGGAGTGCATGTACTCTATCTCTCAACTGGTATATTTCCACCAGTACATATCACCCTCTAACAAAAAATTCTTCCACTTGATTTCTCAAGTGTTTTCTCCGCGAGGAGATTCAACAATTCTCGTGGTAAAGCAGAGGAGCTAGGAGTGTCGTGCATCAAGTTGGAAATGTACAACCTTAATTTTTGATTTTCAGCCTTTAAGGTTGATTTTTCTTGTCCATCCTTAGCCATCCTCTCTTGGACACTCACTGAGATGATTCTGAGAAGGTCTGCCTCCACCTGACGAGTGGTCTTTCTGAGGTTCACCTTTGATAGCGTGAAATCCTCAACTGCTACCTCATGTATGTTTCTATCCTCAGGTGGGGCAACAGACTCTATGATGAACTCATTCTCTGCATTCTTTTCTACATGTACTTTCCTCTTCAACTTATTTGTCGGCATGTCTTGAGGGACATGGTCGAACTCTATGTAGTCGAGCTGGTAAGATGGCCTTACCCTCTTCCTTCAAGTAAACTCTCAAGCCAAATAGAATCCCGACTAGCTTCATTGGAAGGAGGAACGTTGGGTCCCTAAATGCTCGATGAACGAGACTGTGTTGTAGTGATGTCTCTGGGTGGAGAGTCCAAGTCGATGGGATCTTGTGATTGTTGTGATGGTGGTGAAGTAGGTGGCTTTGTTTCTATCATAGGCACCATTTCTACTACAACTGTTTCTGCTATTGGTTCCATCACTGCTATGATTATCTCAAATACTGGCTTTGGTTCAGCTGTAGCGGCTTCTACTATCTCAGGTAAATTGGTGTTTGTCTCCACCTGTATCTCTTGTTGATTTGCACTAGCAACCCTTTTTCTTCCCCATGTGTTCCCTGGCATCCACATTCCTTAGGGAAGGATGCTCAGTTTCTTTCGTCTAGGCTTCTTCCTAGACGTAGAAGGTAGTGAAGATTGAACCAATGGAGGCTCTATTCAAGGAAGTACTACCCTCCTTGTCCTCTTGTTGTCTAAGTAGATTCTATTGTTTATGACCACTCTACTTGTTCTCTCCTCTATAGATGTATTTTCTTTTGCATACCAATCCACTCTGCTGAGTGGCTATGAGTCCACTTGATCTATGAAGAATGGGGGGAGAGTGTTTTCCCCTTCATCATCAGATAGGCCCTCAATGTTTTCTGACATAAAGTCAGCGATTTGTGAGAGCCTAAATTGGCTATAGTTCCTTCTTTGTACCTCATACTCATCATCACAATTGACCTAGTAATCTTCCATTTAAGATTCATGTGATGAGCATTGCTCAAGGTGAGTTGCATAGAGGCCTCTTGGATCATATGATGACCTTCTCTCAATAAGATACTTGAGATTGAGCCTCACTATTTCTTGGCTCATCAATTTGGCGTCTGTCATTGTTTTACATCTATAGAGTCCCATCTGAATGGGAAAATTTGCAGTTGATTTCTTCTTTAGGCGTAGGTGAGAGTGAACTGCGGCCAACTACCTCAGGAATTCAATGAACACTACCTTATCTGAAGGGTAGCATGGCATCATGGTGGGGTGACCATTGTAGCCATACACGCGTATGTAGGTGAAGGTGGGGAACTGAATAAACCAATCCGCCCAGTCCACCATTGCCTCCTTGGCTACTGGTGATATACGTACATGCATCTCATGGTCTAGGTCTCATACAATGTGCATGATGAAGAGGTCGCTTATATTTTTGAATTTTCATTCTGCTTGAGTAAACTCAAGACGTGGAAAGTATTCCTGGACCTTCTGCACACCTAAAGTTCCCACAGTGTTTAGTTTCCTGAAATCACCTTGGAAGGCAATCAGTTATACCAAGTAAGAACACATGTGGAACCTATGAGCCTCTAGAAACCCAGTAATTTGTTGGTGGAGTGTGTCACTGATCAAGGTGGCCCAGTCATAGCATTCTCTTTTGTTGATAATCTTAACAATGATATAGAACATCCACAGTTGAAACTAATTGCCCTCTTCCTATCTAGTGATTCTATTGAGTAGATTGATTAACACTGCATACTCATCTCTGAATTCTCCCCGTCCAACCAATTTGGGCAAGTTATTATTTTTCACCTTTAACCATTGTTCTGCCATTTTTAGCATACATTTGTCCTTTGATGCTTCAAATGCCCTCTCGCATTCTTTCACCGATATGACCTTGTTGTTCGAGCATGGTGGAATAGAAAAACATATTTCAATGTCCTTTGGTTTCAAGCTATAGATCACCCTCCCATCCACTGATCGAATTTCTCTCGTGGTAGGATTGTAATGCTTAATACCAGCAGTTACAAGCTCCACACTTTGTACTGTGATGGGGATCGATGCAGCTTGAAGAAATCCAGACTCTTCTATGTTTTGTAGTGTGATTTGATTCATGCCCTCCAAATCCTCAGAATTGACCTCCGGGTTCTTCTGATACAAGTCTGTGTCAGTCATTTTTAGATAATCATGGTACAAGACCATCTTGGTCTTGTATTGTACCTGGGAGTACTGCATTCTGGAAGACTTAAAGATAGATTGTGCACACAACCCTGTTCTAACAATTTTCAGAAACCCTTAAAAATAGTGCTTGCCGAGAAGTACTTTTTTGAAAAAAAATATGGCACATGAGTTTTGTTCGTGCTTCAATGTTGAACAGACCCAGTTCCTTGGATTTTTAATTCTGAGACTTTTCTGAAAAAATCCCTAAAAATAGGGGCAGCAAGTTTGTTGATTCTGGCAAATCTGAAAAGATGGGTTTCCCTAAAACATTATACTGATCATACCCAGTTGGCCAGATCTGGGGTGGCCTGTTGTTTTCTATGACATGCAATAATTTTAAGACAGAAGAGAGGAAGTAGACAAGAGGTGGATTGGAAGTTATTATCTGCCTCCCTACAAAAATTTGCCTTTGAGTTCAACCTCGGAGAAGAAAACTCTTTCTACCACTGATCTTCACAAAATATTGAAAAATGGTCCAAAACCCCTGCCATATCTAAAAAAGATATCCTTGAGAGAAATTTGTTGTTTTGATCTTCAACCTGCAAAAAGAAATAATGAAAAAGGATGCCTAGGCTTGATTATATAATGATTCAAGTCTGGATCCATCAAGTATTGACGCCAACTCATGACTTAAGCCTGATTTGGAGTTCAAAAGTTGTTTTCCACTGATTGTGGAGTGTTTGGCCCTTTTTTGCCTCCACAATTTCTTTAACTTAAGTCAACATTTTTCCTTTGACCTTTTAGGCGTCCCTTCTTCAGTGTTGAGCATTTCTTCATCATTTTCTAGTTTGAAGTGCCTTTGTTTGATCCTTGCTCTCGGTCATTCAATTGATCTTCGACAGCTGATGACGGATCTGTTGTCGGGATAGAACCACACTGAAGAGATATGCTTGGGAGTCATCAACTCAGAAAACTGAGTTTGAGCCTCTAGATTAAAGGGCGCCTTTCTCTAAGAGGGGCGCTTCTGGCTTTGCCTTAGTCAATTTTGATGACTGTTCTTCGTCTTCATCATTCAGACGCTTTGTGCTTTGATCTAATGTTACCGTTGATTGATGAGCCGGATAACTCTACTTGATTGTGCATCGGGTAACTAGCTCAGTCCTTGAAAGGACAACTAACTTCTTAGGTTCTGAATGTAAGTTTGTGTCCTTCAAATCCAAGGGCGCCCCTAGCCAGTAGGGGCACTTTTGAATTGTTTGATTGATAATTTCATGCTATAAACTGCCTGCTTTGATCTTCGTCATTAGATGACTTAGTTATCATATTCCTTCGTTGATGGTCTCATTGTTGAGATCGATCAAAGTGGGGAAGATCATCCTGGAGGTCCTTGAGTAAACTGACTACATTTATATGCCTTAAAGATTGGGCGCCTTTCTTCAAGAGGGGCGCTTTTCTTTTGTACTTAGCAGTTTCCTTTCATTTTGGCATGTTCTTCATTCAGCATCTCCATGTTTCGTTGACGTTTGCCAGTGATCTCTAAATCATATGATCTTGCTTGACGATGCGTTGAATAGACAGCACGAACACGAAGAGGAAGACTGTTTCCACTAGATCTGGTGACTGTCTTTGACCCTTGAGATCAAGGGGCATCTTTAGCTTTGTTGATTGTATTTCTCCTTGGTAGTAAGGCGTCCACCTTCCAAAGCTAGCCAAATTTTGGCCTTTTCCGTTTTGAGAATCCCCTTCAGCGAACGACATCTTTTTCAACCTTTTCCACCATGGCTTCCTTGTTGAAGCTTTTGAAGCTTAGCTTTCAGCACTTGGTACTGGCCAATCTGCCATTAATGGTTGCGGAGCTCCTAACTTTGTTCCTGAAAAATAAGAATAGACCCACCAGAGTAAAACATGTTTTTTGATGATTCTAACTTGACCAATGTGATCGTGAAATCGATTAATCCTATCAAAATTATTTTCAATCATTTTCAGGAAGGTCCTATTTTCAAGGGTTTCCCTAAAAATAGGGGTACGAAACCCTAATTTTTCATTTTTAAGAATTTTGCACATATGTTCCTTGACAGAAACCCAAAAAAACCTTATGTTTTATTTGACCTAAAACAGACTTTTGATGGCATTTTTACATGATTTAACTCAATTTAAGCATAATGCCAAAAAATTAATTTTGGATGCAACACATTACATATTGGTCTACACTCTGTTTCCTTTCTCTATCTCCAAGTCGGCTTCACCTTCAACATTTCTTCCTATTACACACATTCAGAGGACAAAACTCGTCCTCTCTAGCCACCTAGCTCGTGGAATTCATTCTCATAGTCCCCTTCTATTTTGTTATTCCCAGTGGCAGTTTTCTACTTTTGTTCTGCCTTGAACGTTGCTAGATCCCAATTGTTCAATCACTTTCTTCACTGAATCAACGAGAGGGTCTTGTTGGCAATGATATCCCTTGTTCTCACTTCTTTCAAACTCTCTTTTAGAATATAACAACTTCCATAAATACCATTTGCACTAACAATTGAACCGTATTCAAGAATTGGTGGTGGTGGTTATAAAAACTGGATCGAACCTCACCAAAAAGAAATTGAATCGTCCATTATGAATCATATAATAGACCATAAAAGTTCATAATCCCAACATATTCCTTCAAAAATTTTGGTGAAGTTGTTTTTCTACAAACCATGAAATATAGGTTGGGTCGGGGTTCGGTCTTTGAAGGAACTAAGCATTTAGCACCTTATCGGATGGGTATGACTTCTCCAAAATACTAATTCACTACAAAACTTTGAACTTTGCACAATTTAACCCATTAAACCCTATAAGGTGACCTCTGACTTGATTATTTTTTGATGAAATACCCTGCATGCAAAGATGTCTTCAATACTTTGACAAATTTTCCCACCAGAAGCAAGAACCAACAAACATCACCAAAACTGAACTAGAAGAGAAAATTAAACCTGCAAAAAAAATTGGTTGATATTGAGATGTTGATCGCTCGTGCATCCGGATGCTCCTACATCAGAATACATGGGTGATTTTAAATCCTATCCATAGGATCAAATTCATAACATCTACTAATGATTATAATCCCAATCATAGCATCATCAATAATATAATATATTTCATCAGTTCATTCCAACTTGAAAGAAACTAGATCTTTACATTTAAGAATCAAAACTTAGCAAATCGTGTGATTCCATTTCAAATCACAATACATATCAATCCAATCGATGATAAATACAATAATTCAATACGGTAAAACCATCCCAAATATGGATAGTTTAAGTTTATGAAGTTAGTTTGTGGATCTAATACAACTTGAACCATAAAGTTACAAAATTTCACAATTATACATTTCTCATCAATGCATCAATAAAGATCTACAAAATTATTTGTAAAAGTGTGTTGCACATCTTGCATTAAATATTGTTAATAATGTAAAATAAATATTTAAATTGAATACATCTGGAGATGTGGATACAACATGAAATAGAAATTCTCGGGGGCACTTGTATGTTGTATGGGATATTAGTTAAATGGCACTCAAAGAAAGTGGTAATAACCACCAATATCATGAAACAAGAAGATGATGGTCACAATAGTCATGCAAATATAATGGTGATAGCCACTAATAACATGTAATGAGAATGGTGATAGTCAACATAATTGTAAAAAATATAATGGTTATAGCCAATAGTAACATGTAACAAGAATGGTAATGCACATCCATAATCATGCAAAGAAAAACACATACACACATCATATACAAATGACCCAACAATCAATACTAAGGGGCTACTAGACATAAGATGTATATTGTTTCCATGACAATTTTTAAATCCACATGGAGTTGAGATGTCTTCCCCATATCAATTGGAGGATACTTAATGATATTCAAACATCTTGAATGGATTGCACTTAATGTCCCTCACTATCATTTAAGAAGCCTCTCAAGGATGTTTGATACTAGAATTGAATTACCTCTTCATTATGTTGTTTTTTATCCCCATTCAATTTTAAACACCAATGGGAATGAACATAATACACCAATAGTTGGAAATGAGTATGCTTTTGGCACATAGCTATTCTAGTTGAAACACCTGAAATAACTGCTATAGGGGAGGTGGGTGGGAATGAACCAGTGGAGGATCGGAAACGTGCATTTATGACCATTTCGCACCAATCACTGAGATAGATGGATCGGGAAAAGCAGTTATATCCCTAAGCCCTAAGCCTGAATAGTGAGTGTGCTTGAGATGATGGGACGATGTGGTTCATTTACCCACTTCTCCCAACGACCCAATGAAGCAGCTTCCTCCGAACTATTTTGGGGGATGAGGTCTCCTTGTGAAAATATGACTATCTTTTGGATTTGAGTGTCATGATTTTTGACTTCATTTTTGTATCACAATCAAGAACCATGCAAATTCCCAAAAACATCATTCAAGAACTTTAAAAAAAATGAAATTCAAAATATAAATTCTCCAAAATGAAGAAACCCTTTAAAACATAAAAATGAGTAGATAACTCTTTTATAAACACAGTAATTTTTTTAATTTTCATAGTTCTAGTACTATTTTATATTTTTTTAAATGAAAACAAACAAAATTAAATCCGCCCAACAAGCTATTTTATAAAACTTAAACCAAATTCAAACCTAATTAAGGAAGTCATATACCAACCACCAAATGTGGTGCATGGAAAAATGTGAATCTATTTAAGAATATACATATAAATTAAAAGAGGAGAATACTTTCAACCAAACAAACCCTAAATGATGGAGATGATCTTTTCTTGAACACAATACACACAATCCTTTACGAACTTCTTCAAGATCCAGTCCAAGATTTACAATTCACCAACAAACTCCAAACAAATAACTCACAGAATGGAGGAGAAAATATAAAGAGACAAGTCAAAATGCAAAATTGAACAAGTGTTTTACAAATGAATTCCATTTTTCTTTTGACTCCAAATATCCCTAAAACCTTTTATGGTTTTTCCTCATTTTCACATTCAAAACTTCTTATTTCAAATTTATATTTTAGAATAGATATTTTCATTTTATATATTTCATTCAAATAACTAAAAATGAATTTTAAATAAGGCATGAAATATGAAAATATGCATGACCTTTATCACTAAGGCATAAATCAATAACTCTTTTGACTCAGTAATAATACATATTTTGCATACACTTTAACAAGCATTGTAAAAACTAATTTAATGTTAGTGCAAGAAGAGATAAATAAACTCATGCAAGGAAACCAAGCACTTTATAGGTTTATTCATGACACGAGAATCTAAAATTGACACCAATTTAGATCAATGTTTCATAGGTTTAAAACAAGGCTCATCTTGTGACTCAAATTGAGTGAGATGGGAGTTCAAGAATAACATTGGAAACCTATGTCTACACACTCAATGTAAACATGAAGCACATTTACACAATACAATAGTTGAAATTGTATAATCTGACCAACAAAAATGAGATCAAGAAAGGTATACTTAATATCTTGCAATTATGTTCTAACCAAATTAACTCAATATAAGCCAATCATGCTATCAAAATTTGGCTACAATGAAATCACATGTAATGATTAGTCAATTTGTAATATTGTACTAGATTTAATATAATCATTAATTTTAATATATGCATATACTGAAAATAATGATGTTGAAATATAATTATAGGTTTGAACATAAAATCATAATATGTATGCAAAACACATTCAAAAGTCTCAATGTCCATATAAAACATCATCCCTAAATATGATATTCATATGAAAATTGAATAACAAATAAGGCACATACACCTTTGGGCCTTACACACCATCCTTTATATGTTTGATAAGGCCTAAGCAAACAAGATGATATGTAGATGTTAAAACCAAGGGTAGAGGATTAGGGATGGGAGGGATAAGTTTTTTATTCTATTTTTTTCTTGTAACTTATTTAGAAGTTACCAATACATTGAAAAATCTTGGATATGAAGAGAAATACCTTACTTAGGCACTAAAATACCTTCATAAACCAATACTCTTATTAGCTACAAGATCAATAATTTATTTTTTTATATATATTTATAATATCTACCTCCAATTTACTGATAAGAATAGAATTTCTTACTTAATTTCATTCAAGTACCAACCCTCAAGATTTGTAAATTTCCTTCAATTACCAACATCTTCTATCCTCTTCGGATGATAGTCTATAACCCTTTCAAGAGATCCATTGTCTCAACTCGATAGTTGGTTTCTCTCCCCATGTCCAACAAATACAGAAGAAAAGGTTGACCATCAAAATTTCTAAGTAATCTCCCACCACACATTTGCACTAATTTTCCCTTAATCTAATTAGATGTATGCTCTCTTCGAAACAGGGGTCCAAAATATCTTCAATTTTTCTTTCCTAATTGTAAATCCCTTTATCAAGTGGCAACATACCTCATGGGAACATGGTAAGTCTCCATGAACCACAAATGAAAATCTCTTTAATTTTTATATCTTCCGTTCGAATAATGTTGGTTTAGTTTATCATGTGGCCTCTTCAAATATTTTTGGACATATTAAGATCCTTCAGTTTATTTTTTTACCATAAACTCCATGGTATTACAGAAGCCATTTGAATAATGTTGGCTTATTTTATCCCACGGCCTCTTCAAATATTTTTGGACATATTAAGATCCTTCAGTTTATTTCTGACCATAAACTCCATGGTATTAGAGAAGTTAGATTCAAAAGGGTTACAATTGCATAAATGAAGGGGTCTCCATTCACTTAAATTTATCACTACTAATCCTTTCCTTTTTCATCTTAGATTGAATTTATCAAGCAATCTACAAAATATGTTTTTGGTAGTTTCTTCACTTTTTAGAAAATAGATAAATGGATGGTGTTTAAAATCTCTTGTTTTTAACTTCTTAAATATATCTATTTTTATAATTTTGATATTACTATTTAAAACATTTGTTTTTTAACTTGTTTACAATTTAGACTTTTCTAAATGAAAGACTTCATAAATTGGAATTTGCAACTAATTGGTTTCAATAATATGTTTTTTCTATCGTCTTCTCTCAAGTATCTCCTTCTCAAACTATATTATCATTAACCTCTATAACAGAAAAATTTAGAACTCAATCTTTTAGTAATAGTTGTATTTCAATTTATATTTTCTAACGATTCTAATTTTCTTCATTATTGAATTCCTTCATGTTCATCAATATAATCACTCCCTTTCATCCCCATAGACTAATTAACACATTCCATTATTCATTATATTTTTTACATTCTACTCAAAAGAAATATTGTAATCATATTTATTTCTTTAAACAAATGATTTATCATTTCAATCAATAGAAGAAGATCTCTACATCCTTTCCTAGAATGCTAAATTGTTGCAAATCTTGGTAAAAGACTTGAGTAAGAAAAAAGATAAGGAATTTAGACTCTTAGTAAAGGGATTGAGAAAAACAAAAATTGATGGCTTACTAGGAATCTAAGATTTTTTTTGGATACATTAATTTCATAATATATCCTCTAATATCATTATTCGATTACTAAAATAAAAAGGAGTGATTTTAATATTGAATATACTCATTAATATTATTGCACATAGACTTAAAAAATTGTTCACTCTAAAGTTTGATATGTGATTAGCTTGTAAGGATTACTATGTTTATAAACATCCTAGAAGAGTATATTGATCACTAAATTGAAGTTCTCCTAGGTCAAACTTTTTGATTGACTAGCTTTACAACTCAAATAAGACAAACATATTAAAGTGTGTTTATAAACATCCTAGAAGAGTATAGTGATCACTAAATTGAAGTTCTCCTAGATCAAACTTTTTGATTGACTAGCTTTACAACTCAAATCAAAGATTCAAAGACAACATATAAAAGTGTGTAGGTGGTCTATATGAAAATAATGTAGGTGGTCTATATGCAAATAATGTAGGTGGCCTATTTACAAATAATGTTGATTCTTATTTTTTGTCCTTTAGAAAAGTAAAGTGCATTCTAATGATTATCTCTTTTCTCAACATATGAATTAATGGCATATTGAATGTCTTTAAATACCATGACATAGCAATACGCTACACAAACATGACTAATAGGAAGGTGAGAATCTTAAAATTTGAATGAAAAATTTAAACTTGAGGTTCATTCTCATGCACTATAAGAATGAGCTCAAGTGGCTCAAAAATGGTTTAGATCATGAAATGATAATCTCAAGACATGAAGCAAATATATTGAAGTGTGTGCAAATGGAAAGTAATAAATTTGTGAGAATAGTGAGTGTGAATAAAAATAAATGAAGATGTACAAAAATTACAGAAAAAACCAAACTTAATACAAAAGTGTCAATTATCATCATGTAATTGCAATAATGATGTTGCATTAAAATAGATCCAAAACTAAATAAGAATTAGCATAATATTAATTTTAACATTATAATTAATAAAAAATATATTGCATAATTAATTTAAGATATATCCCTATGACAAAAAGATTGTGATGATAATAACAACATTTTAATTATCTCTCATTGACAATAATTGTGATAATTATTATAATAAAAATAAATAAAAGAAAGAAAAACCCATGAAAAGACTAGGTGATCTCATAGGTATAAAGGAGGATTGTCTATATTATTGAATTGTCTCTATAAAAATAGACATTGGTGGGCACTCAATACTGAAATATTGCCACGGTTGAGCTACTCAAATGCATACATAGTCTCATCACATAATGAAGAGACCTTTATTATCATGAATGTTGAGCAATGGTCATTGATGCTTGATGTCGAATAATTGATATTAATGCAATGCCCTTTATTAATTGTAGTTGTAAAAATGTTTGCATCGATCATGCTTAAACACCCTCTTCTTTTGGTTGTGAATTTTTGAGAATAGGAAAGATCCCCGTCTTTCAAGACTCAAGGGGTAGGCAATTCATATCATTTTAATTGGAGTGAACTTTCGTTCTTTTTCCTATTTAATTTCTTGTTAATGGTGTTCGGTACTTTTTCATGTATCAAACATTCACAAGGTGTTTTTTCTAGTCTATGAAGAAGGAATTATGGCTTTGCTCGGATCAACTTCTATGATGGCTCTATGCTCAAAATATTACAACAAAAGTTGTGCCCCTCAAAGAGTTTGAAAACCTATTTATTCAACCTTAAAAGTGCTCATTAAGCCGACTTTAGTTTTCTGAACTTCCATTTCACGTGTTAACTACCCCTATTCAAACACAGCATAAAGACATCAAACACATTCCTTCAGTTTGAAAGATATTATTGACTGGGTTAACTACTGCTATTAAACCTTGATTAGTTTTGCAATCTATGCCTTTGACATGGATATTCTAGGATAATCGATAAAAAGGCTCTTTGCTACCAATATTTCATGGCATTTACAAGAAAACACTTCTGTTTATGTAATCATC
The DNA here is from genome assembly GCA_007115665.2 of Sequoiadendron giganteum. NCBI lineage: Eukaryota > Viridiplantae > Streptophyta > Pinopsida > Cupressales > Cupressaceae > Sequoiadendron > Sequoiadendron giganteum. The sequence goes on along the minus strand of CM021107.1, from coordinate 321,123,964 downwards.
CTTTTTAATTCAATGTCATCCACACCGTGCATAAAGACATCCTGGGCTCCACAATAAAACAGGTTCTGTATTCCCTTTCATGGTGTTGACAAGATAGCAACGGCTGTAAACACCTCATACTGAAGAGCACCAATAGTTGCTTCAAGGTTGTGGTAGCAAACTAGATGAATATTATGAATTATCATACATAATGGTTGAAAATAGTGACACTAAGAAGGGAATCAGTCCTCTAAAAAACCACAAACAACTACTGCGGGTTAAAAGAAAATTATTATTGCCAACTTCCCTTTATTTGATATCATCATCTTTAGTGATTGGCATCTATGGTTTTTACACGGTTCTAAATAAGCTTGTTCACATTTCTTGCCTTTTTTTAAATGTTCGTGTTAAAACTTCAAATACTTTATTGCAAAATTCGTGACCTGTGGTTTGTTAATTAAAAAAAGTAGTTTTGTAACATAAAGCTTCTCCAAGTTTTACTTCAATTGTATATTTATTTTAAAAAGAGAACGTATTAATATAAGTTTCTTGATCCAGCCATAATCCCTTTCAAGCTTCTTGCCATTTATTTGACCGTAGTAATTATCGCTTTCAATACCATCTAAAGTGTATATCTATGACAGCTGCATTTGACTGCTTTTCTAAAGAGAAATTATGTTTCTCAATGATGAAAATACTAATACTTCTCTTATTTCCAAAAGCTTTACTTCCATTTTCATCTTGATCCCATTTCACATTTCAATCCCACCTCCAATTCCTCAAAATATATCTTCAGTCCTGTTTGCACCTTGAGAATCATCCCTGATCAATTTAATACTCGCTAGCCTTAGGAGGACAAGAGAGGAGAAAAGAAACACGGAGATAAGAAGATCCCAAAAGTTCCATGACATAACAAGCTCGCAGAACCAGTAGCACAACCATAAGGCTCAAAATTAAAATTTCCAGTAGAGTACACAAAGAGTTCATATCCCAGAGGTTGCCAGTAATTCAAGCCAGAGGTCAACATATGGTTAAGTATAGCAGATAATAGACTGACAGACATTTACATCCTAAAAAGACCAAACATATGTCAATAGAATAAAATACAATTTACGATTCTATTTTTGTGATTAAGTCTTAAAAAAACACTTAATAACAAATAACATTACCTTGAGCTCACATAAAATTTAGTGAATTCTAGCCCTAATCTCAAAACATGAAGCAACATTGAAGATGCACATGTACAATCACCGTTTTCACTTGTTAACATGATCACTTTTCACTTGTTTGAAGCTGCCAGCTTGAGTATCTTAACCAAAACAACTGAACTAAACATAAGTTGAGCATCATCTGAGATTCTGACACATTGTATGAGACAACCAATGCTAGCTTGAAAGTTCCATTGGTAAAGGACAGAACATTCAATAGGAAGCATTATAATGCCACAACAAAGTTCAAAATATCTGTCTGACACTTAGCATGTACAATGGAATAATAAGATTATTTGTTATGCTGCTGATAAATTGACCATGACTCATCTGTAAGATAAAGATCCTCAGAAACTGTGAATCGCATATATAGAACATAGATATGATGTCCTGCAGGACAAAATTATAATTAAATACCAAAATGTGCACAGTGTATGCAATAAATCTCTCAAGAACAGAGTATCCACTCTCATATAACAGGTTACCAGGAACACTGAAGCTTTTTCATGCCTAACTGATCAGATATAACAGCAAACCTAGGAAACAAAATTCGAAACATTTTATGTTGAATTTCCAGCGGGAACAAGTGGTAATTTTCACCATAATAGCTAGAGATCAAATCAACCTGCTATCATCTATGCAATGATATTGACTCATGCAAGATCCAACCCCTCAGAGATCTTGCATAGATACCCTATTTGACCATTCCCATTTCTCACAAGGACTGAAGAGAGAAGAATCTGATGATCACTTAAGAAATTCTAAGAGAACTTGCACCATTTTCCCGTGGCTCAATTGAGGCATTTGCTATGCTGGCTTCTAACTCATCCAATTCCTCAGGATCCAATTCATCCTCCTCAGCTAATATCAGTTCCTCTTCCTCAGCTGTAATTCCAGATGTCGAGGGCTGTTCTGAGAGAAAATTTGGGTTCACCTGCAGGCCATTGAACCAAAGTAGTAGAATTACTACACACAACTGATCATTTGAACAAAAATAACAGCGATTCAATTCAGTTTGCATAAGTCTAGAAAGACTTTCATAAAGTAGGTCTTGGCATACAATAGATTCAAGGGGTTGTCAGTAATTAAAATTGACTGCACTAATAAGATTGGATATCTTCATTAATCAAAAATAAGATCATAACATCTTAATATGCAAGGGGAATCTATACAGATTACATAGAAGTTTGGAACAATTCTTCATTATAATTTATTACCCGCAGCTTAACTGGCAAGGCTAACAATATAACAACCATAGCTGAAATGTCTTGTTTTCTGAGTGTGCTTTCTATTGAGTATATAAAATGACCAGCATCATTATGAAGAGGAACATCTCATAGCCAAATTTTGGATGCCTATTACTTCAACTAGACTTCATTAGCAATATAGACACATAAACAGCAAAATGGATCCATTCCTTATCTAATAATAATAAATATCCTATTTCTTAATGTACATTATGCTCACAATCATATACAACAAACATTATCTGTTGGTTGTGAACCTCACAAATGAAATTCTTGCACACAAACAACATTTTACTCCAGCCAAAACAGTTTTAACACACTTGGAAACATGTTTAATATGGTGATTTCAATCCTATACGAATTTGAAAACATACTTCAAGTGCGTTCTGTTATTAGCTTATTCATGTAAAATAAAACCGCAAACAACAAAACAATCTAAATCAGAAATGCATGTAACCATGTTTCTCCTCTAAGAGTAAACATAGATTCACAAATGGGAAGAGCCATTAGTATAGTCCGATTCAAATCCTTTAGCAGGCCACAAAATCAGAGACTAAAAGAAACTATAATTCAAACCAGAATCTTTCATGGCCTATCCACCTCCCTCAATTTACATTTACTAATATAATGGAGCATTTTTTCCGCACGGTTTACTAAATTTCATATTGCCTACAAGCATAATTAAGAATTATCTCCAGGGTTCTAAAATGCTTGACTTATTATTATTCTCCCTGTTCTTTATCTTCATTGGGCCTTCTATGATTATTTCTTCTTCCTCACATTCCATGCCCTCCACTTCAAGTTCATGGTGTAGAAACTCCCAAGTTTTCTCAAACATTCATGATTAGAGTTATCCTGCCTGATAGGCTGATACCCATGTCTGTTGTTGCAAAAGAGTGATCCACCTGTTGCATTCCTGTCATTTTGAGTTACTTGGCTAATGTTACAGAAGACACTTCCAAAAAGATGTGGATCTCAGAACTCGGTTCATGCAGCTTTAATCTTATTTTGTGGGGATTAGTCACTTTTAAATACAGATCTTGTTTATTACACTGATGATTGCAATTCTCCACAGTTATTTCTTGTATCTATTTGAACATCATTTTTTTGTCATTTGACCCCAATTGACATGGGTGGCTCATCGTCAAAGAGGAAGAGCAGAAGCCATTACAGCGAAATTTCAAAAGAAACAAAGTGTTCCCTTTCTCAAAGCAAAGGGATATTAGAGGAACAATATCTTTGTTTTTCTGCTTGAAACAATCTCAAATTTCAATTGAAAAAGATAACATGAACAAAGAGAGATAAGCCAGAGAACCCATCAATGATGCTTCAGGTGCTTTGAAATTCTTATAGTGGACAAAGGTCACCCAAAACAAAGGGTTATGCAAAGTGCTCCAAGCATTCAATACAGAATTGTCATTTGGAGTTACACCCTATTGTGTCCTAACACTACGTTTCTATTATGTCATAATACTATGCTGCTGGTTTCCAAATGAATGGGAAACCAGGAACATAATGTTGGGAGATAAAGAGGACCTGATGAATGATATCATAGGGGTTTGGCAAAAAGTACCATCTCAAATGCTTGCACTCCTGAACAAGACCTGTTCCTACTTAGTGTATACGTTTTCTGATTTGTCTACAGTGAATGGAAAGTGCAATTTGCATAGCTGCCCAGGAGTTTTGACTGATTATGGTCCAAAACCCCCCTGCAAGCTGAGACAAGTTTCCTGCATGATCATGGGTAATGCTTGGTGGATTCAAGAAGCTAACTCAAAAAGAATAGGAAAGCACAAACATAGTGTTAGGATATAATAGGGCATAGTGAATGACATGATAGGGGTTGGCTAAAAGTGGCCTCTCAGACTGAACAAGATCTGTTCTTAATTAATCTATGAACTTTTTATTCCACTGAGATGGCTCTTCCTCAATCTCCAGAAATTGAGAAGGATTTAAATCAATGTTCCACGGGGTTTCAGGGATGGGGACAGGGACGGGAAGACGGTAGGGGACGCATTTTGGGGATGCGGGGGCTCTAAGTTTGGGGACAGCAGGGGGACGGTGGCGAGGGGCAGCAGGGTGCTGAAATACATATAGTACTTGAAAAAATAGTTATAAAAAGATGTATAAGTATAAGAATTATACATCTTTGAGACAACTAGGAGTCCCCTAGATGTCTTGAGGACACCCTAGCATCCTCAAAGTCCTAGCGGCATCTTGGAGACAGCGACACTGGTGGTGGGATGGTGGTGTTGGTGGTGGGCTGGTGGGGGGACGTCCCCCCCAAGTCCCAAAGTCTCTGAGACGTCCCCCTCTAGGAAATGCGGGGTTTTTTGGGGGGGACGCATCCCCGTGGAAAAATCAAAAAAGAAAATAAGATGCTTCAATTCAAAATTCTGTGATGCTTTCTTGGAGGCATTGCAAATTACAGATTTCAAATCTTGTGTTCCCACCTTAAAATAATGTTCTTTCAGTTGTACTTCTCTTATCCTCCACCACTTTGAACTTCAGCAATGTTGATTCCACATTTTAACTCTTTTGGACACGAAAAGCCTAAAAGCCACATTATCAAGAATAAAGTTTTACATTTTAACAAAGTGATTTCATTGTCTACTTTGTTGCTCGCACAAGGAATCTAGCAATTAAAAGCTTGATTGAGGAAGGCAACTGTTTGTTGACTCAAATCAACACAAAATCTAATGTAGCCAATAACAATCATAAGCCCATGACTTCTGAGCACATCAATAAAGGTCACCGTATTCCCTGTCAATTTGAAATTTATTTGTCCTAGAACTGAAAAGGTGAATCAAAATCTTAACCTATACTGGTGCAAAAGAATGATTTAAAAGGGATGTTCTCATAATCTACTTGATGCCCAAATATAATCAAGCAACTGATGTTCTGACTTAACCAAAAATATGTGTGAGTTTAGTAATCTCTGAACATGTCAAAGACTCCAAACAGATGCCAACGCCTATCCAATCTGGCATGAAAAATGATTAACCCTATAAATACAAAAATAAATCCACAAGCCTTTCTCACATAGCAGCTATGGAAAGATAAATAACAAGCAAATTAAAATCAAAGATAAAATTGCATCAAAGGGGGGCCTTGGAAACACTACTGAGGTTGCTTGGCTCCCCTACCAGGAATCCCTCCCGCTGATTGCAAGGCCTGGGACCTAAAACAGATGAGGTCAGTTGCCAGTCCCACGCAAAGTTGGTTAATGTCACCCATTAGACCTTGGCATATAAGCTAGAGGGTAGTTATTCATGCTATCCGTATTGGGTTTGTTCTAAATTGTAAATTGGCACTTTCTCACACTCAACATGGTATCAAGTAAACAACAGGTTACAGAATACTAACCAGCGTCTGATAAGTCTCTGGAAAATGTGACTACCAACTAGGCAAAGGGAATGCCTCCCCTTTAACGTTTTCTTTACTAAAGATGTCTATTTGTCTATCGTACAAGGAGAGGATGGAGTCCCACCCTCCCCTCTGATAACCTTACCACCATGTTACAAGATGCTACACGTCTGGTAAAATGACATAAAATGCAAACCAAAAGGTGAAAGGCAGCATACAACCTCTAACAGGAAATACAAACAAATCAGAAAAACAAGAGAAACAAGCAAAGGCCACCACAGCCCTGTACCTAAACTGAGAGATGAGCCACAAGGACCTAAGACATAGTTTTTCCCGTAACTGTTCATCAGAGCTCAGAGTTTAATCTCGATTACAATCTTTTAAACATTCTCTCTTGTATAATAGGACCGTCCTTACAGAAAGAATGTTTATTGTGAAGAATCTTATTACCAGCCAGAAGGGATGTTTATTGTGAACAATCTTATTACCAGCCAGAAGGGATGTTTGTTGTGAAGAATCTTATTACCAGCTGCAAAGGAATTGTATGGGTAAAGCTTTACAGATCAGATTGCAGAAACAAATATGTTACGAGCCCAACTAAATACCTACTATAGCTATCCTAAATCTGCAAAATATGAAAGTGAAATTAAACAGGGAATCCGAGACATTGTTATCAGCTCCAATACCACTGTTATGAGCTCCACCTCAACCAGACAGCTGTTCTAAATCTTACAAAATATAAAACTGAAATGGAAGAAAAATTTGAAGCTAAATGGGAAATCTAAGACAATGTTATCATCACTGATACTTGCGATGATTCCAAAACAGATGTTGAAAAATTTAGAACTGAAACCTGAGAATCTGAAATGACTACTACAAACCTAAATCTGAAACTTAGAAACAAAAAACACTTTAAAGTTTAAACATTGCTAAATAAATATAAATTGTACTGAACAGAAAGAGATTTGCATTCTAAGAGGCTATAGATGCCAACTTGGGCCTAATCCAGGGCAGCAAAGGTTGCTGCCTTGACCAAACACAGTATTTCACACTGTTACCAGATCCATCCAGATCCAGAATTTTTTGACTGGCCAGATGTATCTGATTGAATCCAGAATTTTCAATTAATATAAAAATTCTACCAATTTTTTTTTAGAACTGTACATTTCTAATTTTTGGCCTCTCAAACAAATTGAATTTTTCATAACTATGATCTTTTAGACTTGTGCACTAGAATTTCTTTCTTCCAAAATGTGCTTTTGTCCACTCTCTGAGAGTCTATTTATAATATTTTCCTTGATTTAGATCCTTCACCTTTTGAATGTGAAATAATTAGATTTCTTCCATAGAAAAACATATAATACCTCTGGGCCTCACTGTCTGACAAGACAAAATGAAGAGAAACAGTTTCCAGTAGGTATTAACTCATCTATCTTTTTATAAGTTTCCAGTGATCCATAAGAGTGGATTGAGTTGACATATGGCCATTGGGTCATGCATTCTAGTTCACAGAGTGTCGTCAAGAAATCTAATGGAGGAATTCATCATCAAACCAGTGTAACAAGGATGTTTTTGGATAGTTACCTACTTCTTTGATGCTTATGAAAGACTAGGGATGATATATGACATTTTGTTATCTTCATTGGCAAACAAGACATCTTCCAGATTTGTTTCTGCTCACAATGGGCCTTATAAATGCAGTTATGTTACAAAGGCAAAATCTATGCAAAGATGGAATCAAATGTTGAATATTGTTGCATATTTGGATTTCTCCCAAAAACTTGTGCAATTTCACAAAAAAAATGCACCTCTTTTGGGTCCATCAAACTATTTCTCTTGATTTTTAATATAGTTGCTGCTCTATGTGGGTTAAAATTTAAGATCTCTATCTATAGCTATAAGTGTTTGTATTATGAGAAACCAACCTCCTTCTTCTGATCATCTTCCTCATCCTCCCTGTTATACTTCTCATAAGCCTCTGCATCATCAACAAATAGACTTGCATCTAACAGGAACAATTCACGCCCACTGCAAAGATCCATGTTTAATAAAAAAATTAATGCCTTCATTATCCCCCAACTAGGAATATATGAATTAACAAAATAGAATCAAAATACTTACCTCATCCGATCATTTTTAGCCCGTTCTGCTATCTTTGCAGCATGTTCTGCTTCCTTCTGTTCCATCTTTTTCTTCTTCCACTCATTAAACAATTCGGTAGTAAGGGGAGTTGAAGCTTTCGTTTGTTGCCGCTGGAATGTGTATGAGTAACACAAAAATTCAGCATTGAACCAATTTCGTCCCAAAAACATAATAAAAATATAAATGAGGTAAACATCTCCATAAAACAGACCTGTTAGCATTCAAGCTTACCTGAGCTTCAATCTCCTCTTCAATTGGAACCTTATCAGCTGCTTCCTCTAACAAAGCCTTCATTTGTGACTTCAATACATAGCCAGGAGGAAGAGCGTGTCTATAATGACAATCTTTTCCACCATTGGGACAAACCCAAAACCAGCCATATTGTTTCTTCTCTACAGCTTCCAAAAAGTATTTACAGACCTGAAATCCAGTCATTATGAAGGATACACAAAGATAAAAGGAAAGTACAAACAAGTAGAAATAAGAAATGTCCACAAGAGAACAATGTCTGCAACACAGGTTGAGTGTCAAAAACTCAAGACATGTGAATTGAACACAAAGCTCTTTTGTTAAGGCATACATGAGATCCTAGTGGCATAGAGGAATGTCACACAATCAACAAAAGATGAGATAGCAACGAACTAATAAGGCTAAGAAACAGCCCAAATAATTTTGTTCTATCCCATTGCTAAACATCAAAATAGATCCAAACTCCATACTTACTCCCACCAAATTATCAATATCTGAAAATCTTCTTTAAATCAAGCAAAAAATTTTGGAAAGGTTGTTCACTCAGAAAAACTATGGTATCAATCAAGGCAGAAAATTTTGGAGGGAATTTGAGAGGGAAAGTAAGTACAGTGATCCAGCAGCAGCAGCAGGGGTGCACATGCAAAGCACCTTACCAGGTGATTCATGCAAAAATAATGAGAACAGTGATAGGGGAAGGGATCCACATGATTCTTCTCCTTCTTCGAAAGGTGGTTCTGCAAAGAAAAAATGTACCGTTCTTAGGCTGCCGGTGGCTGACAGGCTCTGTTCCCCATCCTCTCAGTCTCATGGTTCACATGTACGGCCATCTCCCCACAAGGAGGGGCTGAAAGCATGGGCCAAGGTGCTCAAGGGTGAGTTCAATGCCCAGCCTAGTTCTCTTTGTCATCTTGAACCTGATACAGACAATGATGGTATCTCTTTAACAGTCCCTGATTCAGTGGTGGAGAGATCTCCACCAGACTTGAAAATACCTTAATAGGAAAGTTCTTTGGATCTCATCCTAACATTGATGTCATACGAAGTTGGAATTTGAGAAGATGGAAGCCCTGTGGCCAAGCAGAGATCTCTACAATGGCTAAAGGTTTTTTCCATATCTCCACCTCCAATAAGGAAAATTGTGTTAGGACCTTTATTAATGGTCCCTGGTTTCTGGCAAATTAGATTTCTGAGCACAGAAGTGTAAGCCAGGTTTTGATCCAGAAGAGGAGAATATTAATGTGACACCTGTATGGGTTAGACTACCAGGTCTCCGGATGGAATATTGAAAGAAGGAAAAAGGAATAATTAATGAACATTGCCAAATATTCCAATCATCTAATAGCAATTGATCTAGTAACAAGGCCTAGAAAGCGGCTGGTGAATGCTAGATTCTATGTAAATGTTGAAGTGAAAAGGATTTGTCATCCTCTATCCAGCTGTCTTCCAAGTTTGGTGGAAGGGTTCAGTAGATTCTATATGAAAACGCTTCCACTTTCTGCCAGTCCTGCTATAAAATGGGGCACTTATCTAGGCTGTATCCAATGAAAAAACAAACTAGCATGGATGTTTGGAAAAAGGAGAGGGCCGCTGCAAGTTTCCCTGAAAATAACAAGTCTCGATGCTTCCAAGAGCACAAAGGGAATGAGATCCATAGAAAGGTTGTAGAAACTAGATCAATTGTCGGTGAGACACAGAACTCTCAAGAGAAGGCATGCCCTACGAAGGTTGAAGTAAAGTTATAAAGGACGATTTAAATGATAAGTTATCCCTGGTTTTAGTCCTGGATGTTCAGGACATGGTAGCTTCTCTAGGTTGCTTAAATGTCTCAAAAAGCACCTCACCTATCTTGCCGACTCCTTTCCTTGTTTTTGAGACTTCCAGCTCCTTGAAGGAAGTCCAGCCTAAGGTGGATTTTACTCTGGGAGAAAAAAGCAGAACAAAGTCCCTTGTGATTCAACTAAGGATGACGAGATTGTTCCCTGCTCCATGTCTCTTAAGGACAAGGCAAAGTCCCCTCCTCTTTTGGCCTTGAAGCATATTGAAGGTTCCTCCAATAAAAGGATCTCAAAAAACTCCAAGAAATAGGTAAATGTTGGTCTAGAAGTGAGAAAGAGGAAAAAAAGTACTAGAGACACTTGCTCTAAAGAGACAGCAAAAGAAGTAGCAAATGGGAGCCAAAGTACCCAAAACCTAGCAAATAAAAATTACATCTTAGAATATGCGAGAGCTTACTGGCCCAAAAAATGAGGAATTTTAGATAGAACCTAAAGCCCTCTTTTCTCCTTCATTAAGTCAAGATGTTGGACACCAATTTTGTTGATATCAAAAACAGAATATGGGACAGTGCTGATTTTATAGGTGTCAACTCTGGTGGCACTTCTAGTGGTCTTGTGACCCTTTGGGATCCTTTAGCATCTAAGGGAGGTTCCCTTGAAGAGTTGATATCACCTGGCTATTTTGTTCACGAGCAAGAAGGATAAATCTACTTGGATTCTATCTAACATATATTCCCCCAATTCAAGAGTTAACAGGAGCAGGCGTTGAAAGGTGTGTAAAGGCTTAAAATGGATGATAGCTCAGGACTTTAACACTCCTCTTATGCCGAGTGAAAAGAAAGGTGGCAACCAGATTTTCTACAACAGTATGGAAGATTTAGAGAACTTCACATCAAAAAATGGACGCATGGATGTTGAACTAAGAGGGTCCAATTTCACATGGTCAAATAGGAGAATGGGAAACAAACTTACTCAGGTCAAGCTAGATAGATTTTTTATTTCTACCAATTGGATGATCTCCCAAAACTGTTGTCTTTCCTCCCTTCCAAGAATAGGCTTAGACAGCAATCCACTATTATTAAGCCTTGAGGGGGATAGGAGGAAAGGAAGATGCCCCTTCAAGTTTGAGAATATGTGGCTCCTCCATCCAAGGCTAAAGGACATGACTAAAAAAGTGATGGAAGTTAGAAGTTAAGGTTCGGTCATGTTCATTATCTCTAAGAAGCTAAAAAATGTTAAGGCTAACCTCAATAAGTGGAATACAGAGACCTTTGGAAATATTTTTGCCCAAAAGAAATCTGTAAAGGAAGAGCTTGTGGAACCTGACAAGGAGATTCAGATTAAAGGTATGGAAAGGAACTCTTGAGCTCATATCACTTAATAGTTGCCAAAGCGGAAGCCTTTTGGAGGCAAAAACCTAGAGTGTTATGGTTTTGCCTGAGGAAGGCATGAATACGAAATATTTTAACTTTACCATACTTAAGCATAGAAGAAACAATAGGATCAACGAGATTGTTGGAGAAAATGGGAACAATATGACAAATGATATGAAGATTAGTAATTTTCTTCAAATCGCTTCTCTCAGGTCTGAATGTTGGTAATCTTGATTTAGAAGTTGGATTCTTGAGACTATTCCCTCTATCCTCTTCTATAAGGACAATGAGGAGTTGTTGCAATAGGTTTCTAAGGAGGATGTCAAGAGGGCTATCTTCTCTTTCAATGTTGGGAAAGCTCCGAGACCAAATGGTTTTCCTCCAACTTTCTTTCAACATTTCTAGGAGATTGTTTATAAGGAGGTGACCAAAGTTGCTCAAGAATTCCTTTCTTTTGGTAAGATCTTAAAAGAAATTAACAACACCTTTTTTGTCTTAGTTACCAAAAATCTTAGACCTTTGGAGATCAAAGGCATCCATCCGATAAGTCTTTGTAATATTCTTTATAAGATCTTTACTAAAATCTTGCTTTTAAAGATTCAGCCTCTTCTATTGTCTATCATCTCATCCCAACAAAATAGGTTTGTCTTTGATAGAAAATCTTTGATTCAATCATCATGGTCCATAAAATCACCCACTTGATGGATAAAAGTAAAAAGGTTGGAGTGATTCTCAAACTAGATTGGAGTGATTCTCAAACTATATATGAACAAGGCTTACAATGAGGGTTCTCGGTCCTTCCTAAGCAAAGTGTTCAAGAAATTTAAATTTCATCAAAAAAATTCAAGACCTTGTCTCTTCTCCTATGTTCTTTGTCATTGTCAATGGTAGTCTAGCAGGTTCTTTCACCAATGAAAGAGTGTTGAGACAAGGGAACCTTTGTCCCCCAACCTTTTTATAATTAAGAGGAACCACATGAGGGCAAGCTTGAAACTTTGCAATGCCATAGTCGAAAGCTTTTCTATGATTCAAAAATAAAGTTGAAATCAACCCCCTTTTGGCCTCAAAACAAAGACTTGCAATGAATCGGGGATTAAATCTTACTCCTAGAGATTTGATAAACAACAAGAAAGTTAAGAGGAACGAGAGGGTTAGCCCTAATCACAATTGGTTGAAATTGAACTTCCATGGAGCACCAATGGGGAACCCAACTTTGGCTAGAGGTGAGGGTGTGATCAAAGACAACAAAGGAGGTCTTGTAGATGCTTATGTGGGAGGTATGGGAGTAAAAACCAACCATATTGCAAAAGTCAAGGCTGTCTATTGGGGAATTCAATATGCTAAGGAGCACAAGGTCTCTCATTTAATTATAGAGGGAGATTCTCTTAATGTTATCAAATGTCTCAAACAGGAGTCATGCCCCTCTTGGACTATTACAAATATAGTAGATGATGCTTTGCAATCTTAAGGCTTTCAAGGAAGTGAAGAATTCTCACAACTTTAGAGAAGGTAATGAGGTAGTTGATAGAAGGGCCAACATTGGTTTTGTTGGTTCTAGCCTTGAGAAATGAGAAAAAATGGACTTCCTTCCTAGTGAAGCTATTCAAATCTTAATTAATGAGGTTCCTTCATAACCTTCATTGTCTTATGCTCTTTATTATTTCAATGTTGTTACTATTAAGGATTCCTTTGATCCCATATGTTGGCATGTGTGACATGTTGATTCATCCAGGCTACCACCAAAGTAAGCTAATTATGACTCTTCATCCCAAGGATCTTCAAAACCTTGAAACTGTTATTTTTAAGAAACGCAAGCATTTGGATTGTCTTGTCATTATTAAGATCATCCAAGCTCCCTAGGTTTTAGACCCTATTCAGAATTTTCTTAGGTGGAGGATGAGGGTTTTACATAGGGTCTTAAGGTTCCTAATCTTCTTCAAGGGTTGTCTACTAAGAAGAAATATTTTCAACGGCTTAGGCGCTACTCTAACAGCATGGGCAGAGAGAGGCTCTGAATTGAACCCTTCTCCTAGAAAGGAATCATGAAAAATTCCACCATTTGGCATATTTTAAGGAGGGATGGTCTAACTCATTTCATGGAGGGGTTAATGGCTACGACCTAGTTCATTCTATGGAAAGGATCACGGCTATGACCTAGTTTTGTTAATGAAATTTGCCAAATCTTGGAAGGGGTGGCAAGTAAAGCCTTGAGGTATTAGCTTCAAGGTGACAAAGGAATGTATAGTGAAGGCTAAAAAGCTGTTTATGGAAGGTTTGAAGATATTCCAAGCAGCAAAAACCAAAAAGAAAGAGGAGATAGAAGCTTTTTTAAGAGGCAAAGAGAAGCTTGTGAGATTTCGAGCAGGTTATTTCAGAGAGTCCATTGAAGAAATATAAATGACAAATAATAGAATACTTGGATGGATGATGGTACTACAAATTGATGTCTACAATTTGATCATTGGCTTGCCAACAATATTTAGCCCTTGTATGCCAACCAAATTTCACAGCAATCCTTTAATCAATTCCTCCCATATGATTTCCAATAATTAAGCAGATAGACTATTAAAATGATAATTATGTGATAATGATGAGACTAGACACAGAATTTAAGATAAATATTTTCCAGAATTAGCAGATAAACCTCTTCCATGTGTATTTTATTCTAAATTTGAAAAGCAATTACAGGAAATATGGACTATTTACAATTAGGATTGTCCTATTATTTTGTCACAGATTGCTGGTACCTTTGAGAAGTGGAGTAAAGAAGGATACTAATATAGAGTATAAGCAGCATCAGTTTTTTATTAGTTGAACCCATGGGAGGGATTTTACCTTTATTTTCGTTGAAATTATATTCAAAGAGAATCCCTTGTACAAGAAGAAAGTGGAAATTCAAGGTCTTTTGGAAACAGAAGAAATGTATGGATTAATGAAATGGAATGAAGTTGTAAGCAAAAGGACAGAAAAACAAAATCCATCAAATTTTTGAAGGTGGTAAGTTACTTAATCAATAAAAAGAACACAGTAATTAAGACAAAAGGAAGTAGGAAGCAATCACTACCTGGCCAGCAGGCATCCTAATGATAAATATGGCTAAACAGTACGGCTGTTCCCTTGATTCTTCAAAGATATGGGGCCCAAAATAACACAGCACCTACATGGATACAGGATATACTTCAAAAAGGATTAACCAAATAATGACTTCAGGTATTTTTCGCAGGGCAGATCAAGATTATTTATCCCTCCGCTTGGTCTTGAATTCTACCGATCCAGACACTAGATGTTGGCATTCAATTCAATTAACTGATTTAAATTTTGCGTGAAAGGAAGTATTACAAAGGATTATACGAAGACCATGGAATTGTTTAGTTGAGTGTGGAAGGGATTCTAATTACTTGCTATTAAGATGGTGATATCTCCATATCATAACAGCAATCCTGAAACTAGATGTTTGGATTCAATTTGATAAGCAGTTTAACATGCAACAATTCAAGCATTAATGCTATTTAATAGCAGTTAGAAAACCATATTTAAGCACAGATGAAATTTGTTTATTGGCTACTAAGTTAATAATATTTCCATATCACAATGGTAAGGAAAGAAAAAGCATCCACTTAGTAGGCTCACCCTAGAGAGAGTTGACAACTAGCCAATGACGAATAAACTGGGAATGTACATTATAAATTTATAATGTCATTCCTTCTGCCAAAAAGCATGTGACCATAGACAAAATAGAGAAAACAAGCAAGTACATGCAATCCAGAATTACAGTAAGCGCAAATTGTGAAATACCAAGGAGAGACTTTAGACGTTAACCAAATCATATCTAGGAACTAAAACAAAAAAACAGAGAACAGTTACAGAATTGCTCCTGTTTCATGTCTGGGAAATGTGAAAAGAATAAATGAAGAATAGAGATATGATTACAAACAGGTTAAAAATATGTCATAAATGGTGTCCCTCCATTAATTGGATTTTGAGATGGTGAAGCTCAGGGCTCAAACCCTAAGCTGCACTTACTAAGACACCAAAGTTCAATCTTGGCTACAGAGAAACACTATGACAGGATTGATACCAATCATAAAAGATAAGCACATAATTATGAGATAAACCACCCTAGCACTGGGAACAGTAAAAACATATTAGTGTCACCTCTAGGTATCCCAGTAGCACGGGTGGATTGAACTACCCAATAGGGGAATCCCACCATAGATTAAATGCAATTGAAAATGATAAAAACAATGAATCACTAATTCAAATCAATGCTTTTAAATGCATAGTCTAACTTTACACATAATTGATAAATTTGATTTAGAAAAGGTCACTGCACACAAAATATATATTAAACTACAATATGAATATACCATTAAAACGAATTGAAACCCATCTTAGTACAAACATTAACAACCTCCCCAATACAAATGAAATTAGAATATATTCCAGTATTGTATCACATCACATGGAAACATCCGTGAAAGCATTATAATATGTAAAAATTAAAAAGTAGAACTACGTCAACCAACTATGTAATAGGTACAAAAGAGAACAGTTTCCAAACAAGCTACATTCTAAAGCAATAGAGCTTTCTCTAAATCAAATTTGCACTTAAATACTGCTTACTCCAGCACATATGGAAGTTAGAAATTAATTTGATCATTAGAATATAACATACAATGTCAGTTGGCTTGTTCTGGCTATACTCTTTGTTCTTGGATTCCACCACCTTTTCAAGTGTTTCTTGGTCCCAATCCTCCATAGTTTCTACATGCAACACAACTAAAAATGTTAGCACTCAACAAACAAAAGAAAATAAACCTTACAAATTTATCATGTTCTACATATAATACCATGAAAAAAAGAGCATATGACAACTTTACAAATCTCACAAAAAAATTTGAAAAGTAAAAAAACTCTATCTGAGAGGCATGCCATCCATTTTTCCTAAACATAATCCATAGGGGGTCAAGGTCTCAAGCAAGCAATTGTGCCAACAAAGTTACCGGATCTCCTTTTCATGGTGGCAAATAATCAAATACCCTCAAGGTAACACAGGCAGAAGAGCAGAAGAATGGTCCTAAACTTCATATGATAAGTATTGTCATTTTGGCACAGATAACAGACTGGCATTCAACCAAACTGTGAAAAGATTCCCTTCCAAGATGGGAAATGATCACAAGATATAAATCAAACTTCTATCATCTGTAGAACTAAAGGAAAAAAGTGAACTGCAAATCAATCAACTCAATACACAGCCACACAAGCATTTCTGGACTCTTCATAGATGTCCTCAGATGGTGATAAAGCTGACTACCTTGGTCACAAAACTAAAATATTATACCAAGCAACAATGTAAGAACAATATTAATAAAAGATTCGTATCAAAGAGATAAAGTGAATAGACAATTGTAGACTGCACCTTCATCTCGCTTGTCACTGTACAGATCAATCTTTTCACCCTTCCGTTGAACATTCAAATCGTGTGAAAACTTGCACTTAAAACCCTTCGCACATTGTCCAGCCTTAAAGAATTCACATAGTATAGATTTAGGATCAACACCTGCATTTTACATTAAAATTATTCTAAATATGCAAGGATTCTATGTTATAAGAATACAAGCTCCTTAAATTGGAAAAACAAACTACAAAATTAAAACAGGCAAATAAACACATAGGATACCATAACTTGTGATTGTGTGGATTGTCATATCCTAGTTTAAATTTCCCACCATTTCAAGCCCTCCTTCCAGACTGATTGTGGGGGATGAAATGGTTAAAAGTTTTGCATTTCTTTAACCAAGGATGGAATGAAGACTCAAAACAATGGAAAGCCAATGGGAATGGAAGGGGGGCGTGAAATGATGGATCGTCGAGTACAAATTTCCAATTGTTTCCAATTTTCTTTCCGGACCAATTAATGATGATGATAATTAATCAGTTCAGAGATGTTCATCATTGTGATGAGGTTAGTCACTCTTGGAGTCTAAAATTGTCGATGAGCAGAGACCTCCCTGAGTTCCATTATTAACGTGAAAGTGCTCAAACTAATAAATGATGATAATTTTTAATTATTTCGGAAATAATGCTCCTTTCAATTACATCATTGGGGGAGAGAAGCTCGCTTCTAAATTCTAAACATATCTGAAACTTTCAAGCATATTTCTCTCTTGATAATGGGACTATAAGAAGACCTCAGCAATTTGGAAATTTCAACTCCAAAACTGACAAAACTAGAAGCACGCCTTCAAAATAGTGCAAGTCTCTGAAACAGTTTAATTACCACCATCTTCAACTATCAACAATTTTACTAGGTCAAAACCCTCCCAAGGTAAACTCGATCTAGTCGACCCTGAATACCTTGATCTTTTATTAAATACTGTTTTTTGAACTACTTTATTGCCCTCGCAGATTAAAAGGAGGGATTACGCGCAACCGGAAAATAGCAAAATAATAAACTTGATGACAATAAAAATAATAATAACTCAAAAGATGATATTAGATTGAAATTGGCACCAGGTGGAACTTTTGGTTGACTGACGGCAACTTTAAAGAGATCGTTCAACTCCTTCTCCCGCTGTTTTTCGTCTTCCTTCTTCTTCTGCATCCACCCCAAAACAAAATTAAACCACAAACAAATCACTTAACTACCCTCACAACGCTTTGCAATTTTTTTAATCGCCAAAAACTAATACGATTCAAATCCAAAAAGGGCTGTTACCTTATTTGTATCCTTTGGGTTATTCTTGGGCTGCGCAGCTTGCTGGATACTCTGAACATATTTCTGAACATTTTTGCTCTTGTTCTTGTTTTTCAAGCCGAACGTTTTGTCCTCCACAACCTTCTGTTTTTTTGCCAAATCAGCCTTTGACGCTTTAGGAGGCATAGTGAATCACAGCAGCACACCCCACAGCTTACTCTAATATCCGCATCCAAAAAAGCCCTTGTTGATTGGCAAATTTAGCTTAGATTATCGATAGATAACGCAGAGGGTTTGGATTTGATTAGACACGCCCAAAAAAAAAACAAATGCTACCCTGCTTCTGCTGCTCTCTATTCTCTCTCACTAAACCTTAGCTTTTGCTAAATCCCATCTTATTACTAAAAATTGTATATATTGTCGTCTCGCCAAGCCCTTGCCATTTCAGCTTAGGTAGTGAGAAAAGTTCCCCCTTTTTTTTTCTCTGTATTTTTCAAAGATCTGTGAAGCTTTTCCAATGTGGATGGATGATGAAACAAGCACTAGTCCCCACCATTGTATGGAAGTTTACACCCACAAGAAAAAAAAGGTTTTTGCTACGTGTTTATAGGACCTCTTGCACTATAATTGGAATATTTTGGTAGAGTATTATTGATTACCACTTATAATTTGGTTTCTAGGTTTTTTTTTCCAATATTTAGAGGGGTTGTCAATAGATTCTTGGTTTGTTGGTGAAGTGGAATAGTCCACCAACAATGAAGTCTTGTTGAGAAAGCCCCAACATCATAAAGGGATGAGGTTGAGATTGTGCTTTAGACAATTTTGACGAAATACCTAGTGTAGACATGTAAAATTGTCTAATTTGTATCGCACATCATTAATATTGCATTTTCATCATATTCATCTTCGATTAGTACATTTGCATCATTTTTATCACTTGCATTGGTAATTCCCCTTTTAACATCATTTTCCATCGTTTAATCTATAGTAATTTTGAATTATTTAATTAATTCATCTTATTTCACTAATTTTCCTCTTACCTCCCCTAATTGGATAATTTTAATTATTTAATTAGCAATAAATTTAATTTTCCTCTAAATGTATCATGATTAAATAATCTTGAATTATCTAATTTCCATCCCACTTGCATGGAATATTCCTTTTTAATAAAGAATATCCTAATCCTCCATAATTAAATAATCCCGAATTATTTAATTATTCTAATTTCCCTCTCAAAGGCATATCTCATGGAATATTTTTTTTCAAAATATCTTAAAATATCTCATTCCTCTCATTCATTCTCATCCCTCCATTACTTGATCTAATCTACACCCTTCATTTTGAAATATCCTCAACCAATTTCCTTGAATCGTCGAGATATTTTGAGTTCGAATTGATCTTGATCCCTCATCTTTCTTGATTCACTTAGATTCATGGGTCTTGAGGATCGATCTACACCATTGACCATAATCATGATAAACTATAAAACAAACATCACTCATTCATTATCACCAAGCTAGATCATTTGTGGAGCACTTGAGCATAGTATATCATTAAGCATTTGAGCAATTATCATCATCCAGGTCAGCAATCTTCATGCATTTGCAATCATGGGAGCTTCTTGATTGAACACTCCAACATCACATCACCATAAAAATGGAATGCAAGGTTTGCACATTGGTTTGTTTCATGTTTTGAATTGATTTCATTTGTTATATGTTGATTTATAATTATGTATGCACTCAATTTCATTTTGTAAGTGGGATTGATCTTCTTTGTTTTGGGTTTTGTTGATTGCTAACCCGTGTTTGACCACCATTTCCATTTTCCACTTCACAAATAGATACCACTTAGTTTCTTTATGTCCTACCCAAAATAAATTTTTGCTTCAATAAGGCATTTTGATCAAAATGGTCTAAATCATGTAAAATTGTTGTCAAAAGGCAATTTTAGGTCAAACAAAACATAGGCTTTTTGTGGGTTTGTGTCGAGGACAATACTTGCAAATTTTTGAAAATTTAAAAAATTAGGGTTTCAAACCCCTATTTTTAGAAAAACCCTAAAAACTAGGACCTTCCTAAAAATAATTGAAAATGATTTTGATAGGATAATTTGACTTCACAATCACGTTGGTCCATTCAAAATCACCAAAAAAATTGTTTTACTTTGGTGGGTCTATTTTCATTTTTCAGGAAGAAAGATAGGACCTTTGAGGCCATCAATGGTCGAATAGCCAGTACCAGGTGTCGAGATCCAAGCCTCAAAAGCTTCAAGGAGAATTCATGGAGAAAAATGTTCAAAAAGATGCTTCACAATGGAGGGGATTTTCAAAGTTGAAAAATGTAGAAAATATTTTGTCTGGAAGATGCATGTCTTGCTACAAGTAAGAAGCTACGCATCCAATGCCTTGGTGAATTTTTTAAGCACCCATACACGCAGCATGGTGAAAGCAATTGCTACGGTGAACACATTCAAATCGACAATGGTAATCAAATTAGTTAAGCTACAACGGTGAACGCGAAGCACGAAGGGATGAGAATTTTCAAGAAAATGATGAAGCTACAACCAAAAGTGCCCCTGTTGACCAGGGGCACCCATGAATTTAAAAGGTCAAAGGTAGTCATCAAATTTTACCAAGTGTAAGAGAGGGGGACCAACCATTGCAAGGCCCCAAGTCATGAAAGGCCAAGAGCAATATGGCTGCCCTAACTTACCTCAGTTTAAAGGAGTGTTAGGATGGACGGGATGAGAATGATGAGGACTATAAGGTCCTTCGATCACTCTGCAAACCCGAGAGTTGAAAAAGACTAGGCGAGTCAATTTTTAGGTTCAACTTTGTGTCTTTGATAGCTCTTTGTCAGAGGACAAAAGCACGATTCTAGGACAACAGCACAATGTGTTGGCATCTCTTAGGTGCATTGGCATTTGTACGGCTAGAAAATCGAGGAGACAAGGTCTAACCTCTAAAGAACAGACTAGCAACCTAGTTTAAGAGTTTCTAAAGGTGCAGAATAACACTATGAAATGTGAAACATAAAGACAAATGTGATAAAGGAAGTATATTACCACAAGGGTGACGAATACAATCTCACACAACAATCCTTTCGCTAGCTTGCTCCAAGATCTCTCCACCTACACACAGAAGAGAGGGAAAATGTTGGGGCACTATTTAGGGGTCTGCCTCAATCAGACCCCCATTTTGATGTTTCCACCTCCATGGATAGCCAAGTTTGCAATGATGTAGAAATAATGTGATAAAGAAGGAAATAAGTACACCAAAGACACTACAAAACAGTAATATGCTAACCCAACCAAACAATAGAGAAGATGAGTGAGGAGGTTACCACCTCTGTCCAAAGCACTCAAGGCTAGTAAAGGAGAAAGATGAGAGGAACTCAAGCCTTTGTTGCAATGGATCCATCCTATGCTTGCTCTATTGAAGTGATGGAGTGAAGATATTACTACTATGGGGTGTGAAATGTTGTTGCAATACTTGTGGATGAATGCTAGAATGCTGAGAGATTGTGTAAAGACAATCTAGAGATTGTGAAGAGATGAAAATGGATGAATGAATGGAGAATATGAAGAAAGGAGGTCAAGAAATGGCCATATTCGGGTTGACCAACCAAAGGGAGGCGTTACACTTTAACTTCCAATAGGAAGTGTAACGTCTCTACTAACTCCAACCATGAGAATCTATCAGGGACATAAGCACGTCGTGCAGGCATCCCTTATAGAAATGCCTCTACCAACACTCAAAATGGATGCCAAGTGGAATGGGAAGCAACGGGCTTATCTAAAATTAAGCCTCCGAGTTTGGTTTTCTAAAGCGAGGAAGGGTAAAAGGGGAATTTACGTAAGGGGTGCAAATTCGCTCCTATACATTTTGCCCCCACTTTAGCGAGCATGAATACTGATGAGTGCTTTGGTAAAGTAGATTAAAGAAGTAGTAGGGTTTGAAAAGTATACCTATACCGACGAGGAAGCAGATCACGGTTTGGCAAACTCGAAAGTGCAAGACAAGCAAAAGGCTCCATAGCTCTGTAGAACTATAAAGCTGAAGAACAAAAGCGCCTCACAAGATCATAGACTTGCAAGGGAGGTATCCTTCAAGAACTCTCACATGAAGGAAACCAGGAAAGCACCTTACAAACCCGCAAACCTGCAAGGAAGGTATCCCCCAAGAACTCTCACATGAGGGAGACCAAGCAAAGGGGATTTCGCAAAGTCAAGAATGGTGACATGTTTACCCACAAATAGAACATGTCAAGAAGCAGCCACATAGGCCAGTGAACAGACAGTCACACAAACCATCGTTAAGTTGGAAGACTTTCAAAGGGGTCCCTCGGGAACCCTTCAAAAGGAAGAGGGGTCCACTCAAGGGACGCGTTGTTTGAAAAGTGAAGTCTAGCCAGGTTGTCCCCAACCTAGATGCAAGGACATGCAAAGATAGGAAATAGGTCTAGTCGGGTTGCCCCCAGGCTAGATGCTAAGATGTGAAACCGGTCTACTCAAGTTGCCCCCGAACTAGACGCCAAGATGTAAAAGGCTTTTCAAGGGGGTCCATTGGGAACCCAATGTGAAAAGGAAGGGGTCCACTCAAGGGATGCATCATTCAAGAGCCAATGCCTTCTTTCTCTAATTGATTCGTCATTGAGGAATCCTGTTGAATGATGTTCACTTCATCAAGGAATTCGAAAGGAAGGATATACCCCCACGCGAGGGGAAGATCAAGGGTGTTCCCGCTTCGGAGGAAGGTTTCCAAGTCCTTTCTTTACGAGCTCCTAATGAAGGAAACATGTTATGTTAGGGTCTCAAGTCGAAAATGCAATTATAGCAAAGAAGTGTGTGGAGGGATCTTTGAGAAAAGATTCATTAGGCAAAGAATGCATTTTCTAAAGATCGTGTAATGTAGAAGTGGCATTGTCGCACATGAAAGGGACAACTCAAGCAAAGACCAGAGAAAGATAAAGCAAAAGGAAAGAGAACATGAACAAAGGGCACAGGGGGATCTGGTTTCACGAGGTCAAATCTGCTTTTATTTATATATATAATAGGTAACAGTAGTGTGAGGCGAAAGATCATCAATCCCAAACCAAATCAGGAAGAATGCACAAAAGACAAAGTAAAAATAAAAAATGGGGTCAACATGGAAGGAAGCCTAAATGCCCCCAATGCTTTGCATCATCCCCAATTTTTCAAAATTCAATCACAAACATGGAAGAATGATGATACAAATAGAAGAAGGTAGACAACACAAACACCACGCCTGTATCCAAGCACCAACAGGGGTGACAAGGGTCATCCAAGCTCATATAGCATGATCACGAGGGAAGCACATCACAACACACACACACGCACCCATCTAATCTAAATATCAAGAAGAGGGTATCCCCCTAACACTGGTCAACCAAGAGGTCATCAACTTCCCACTCTAGATCATCGTAGCGGGAAGGATGACGAGCCTGCAATGGTGTAATGTTAAGGGGAGGTGCTTCTGATCCTCCCGTTGCAAGGGCCAAGGAAGAGGGATTTGTGAGGTCTCTGTCACTCAACTCTTATGGGTTTAAGGTCAACGACCTTGTGAAGATCATTGACAAGGTTGGAACTTCATCCATTGAGTTAAACATGCACTTAACGGGAGTTCCATGTTTTATCTCAACAGATGGAGGGGTTTGCACCCGAGGTTCACCACTAGGCTCATCGAGAGATTTGGGAGCGGTGATGAACTCGGGAGAGGCTAGGACTAGTTTTGACTAGGACAGAACAAGTCAGCACAGGACCACCTTTCAAAGAAGGTGTGCTCCTCTTATGTCCTCTATTGTTGGAGGGACCACTCTACCTTTTTTTTTGTCAGAGGAGGCGAACTCCCCATAGACGAAGCAAGAAAGGCAGAGGAAGAGGAAGAAAGAACCACAACAGATACAACCGAAGTGTTAATCATATCTATGGGTTTCGAAAAAGGTAGGACATATGAAACAAATGTTAGTAGAGGTGGCTCCACCGAAGGACCAATGAACACCTGCACCTTACCAGGCACATGTGTGCTCGCAGTGGAAGCCGAAAGTGATACATAATTAGTTTGGAAAAAAACAAAAGGGGAGAGAGAGGAGGACACGAGAGGAGGTCCTAATACAGGAGCAATCATCTCCTCTTCCTTCTTCTGTAAGGTGGCTTGTTTAGCCAAAAGAGCCTTTCATCAGTGCTTGTGCTCACGTGCAAGGTAGTTTGTGCGACTCTTTGAACCAGAAGTCAAAGTTTGCAAAGGGACGGAGGATCCCTGCTCAACCATGGGAGTGTCCTTTATATCTATTTCCAATGGAGGGACAAACTCCTATATGGGAACAGGAGGAGCAAGCTCATAAACAACAAGGGGAATTGATTCTAGTGCCTTGGCAGTGAGCCTCTTCCCATTCACAGGAATGGTAAGATGTCATTTAATTGTAATCCTAAACATTATTTATTTCATGTATCTCCTAAGTCCTTGGAATGTGTTCAACAACACTAGGATTAGGAATTGAATAATATTTGATGAAATAATCATGTTAATTGACATTTGTAATTAATTCTAAGTGTTAGGAGCATGTGGGGACACCTTGGAGTTAGCTCCTACAAAATAGGAGCACATGGGTGTGCACATGGGAGGTGGGATCCACCTTGGTTCAGTTAACTGGTTGGTGAATTGAGTACACTTCAGAAATGCATCCTAGGTTCCTACAAAATAGGGATTTTGATTTATGCATGTTGAGGTCCTATAAAATAGGGGGTGATGTGTACGAGGTTCAATTTAGTTATGGTTTAGTTATCTTCAGTTAGTTTTATTTTAATGCTAGTTGACTTCAGTTAACTTGAAATGCATGGCTAATAACTTGAGTTGCATGACAGACAACAGAGACTACCTTCAGTTAACAGGGGATGACCATTATTGCATGAATGATGTTGAGAAATGTTTTAGTTAACAAGAAATAACTTGGACCCACCATGGGCACCCAAGTTGGCTTCTTGGAATTAAGTCCTTTGCATGTTGATATATTTCAAAAGGCTTAGTTAAGTGGGCCCTCTTTTGGGTACCTACTTTGAGGATAAAGCCTTGAAGATATTTACAAAATAAAGGTTGAGTTATGAATTTAGTTTGGGATGCCCAAATGGATGAAGGAGAGGATTTGACATTGTTCTTCAAGACATAACTCTACTTGCAAGAGATAGGTGTACCTTTTAGGGATAGGGCTTGAGCATTGTAATTGTAACTCATTTGGAGTTTACAATGTTGATTAAAGTCTATTTATCTCAAGCAAATTGAAGAGAGTTATTATCAGTTTATTGCAGGTTGTGAAGAAGTCTTTGTGAAGGCAAAAGAGGCATTCTCAAGCAAGAATTGGAGCTATTGTAATCTACTTCAGAGATTGAATAATAGATCAATTCTTGGTGGAGTTTTTTACCCGAAAGGGTTTTCTCCACTTTATATGCTTGTGTAATCTTTGTAATATCCTGTTTGCTTCTTCTATCAACTTCTGTCTACTTTCTACAAATAGTAAAATGGATTAATCAGATAATCACCCACAAAGAATCTGGAACAAAAGAAAAGCATATTTAGATCAGCAATATTAAAGTTTTACAAAGTATTAAGCTAAGAAAACTCCTCAATTTTCAATTAAATTATCTTCGTGTGCCTTTCTTTCTGCCAGATAAATAGTACCAAGGTCTAGGGGACCCATTAAGGAGATTTGATATCCTGATCTTGGGTCTATGCCAAGCAGGTACCATTAGACTCAGTGGGTAGAAACTAGGCTTATTTATCCAATACAGGGGAGTAGACGAGGCAACCCGAGAAGGAGCAAGCTTCTCCTTTCCCTTTCAAGAGGAGGAGGTAGTTGGCTACTCTGTTATAGGAAGGATCAACTTCGACTGTCCCTTGCCTCCAGTCTTATACTTCACATAGTTCTTGTAAATTAGGTCCATTCTTGGTGGACACGGACCAACTGGAGCTGGCCAAAAGTGATCCAACGAATATCCCCCATGGGACACCACAAGTTGGTATCCAGTATCATGCACCATGTGCATGACACCTTCATGAGAAAACTTAAGGCACTTATGAATCACAAAGGTGATCCCATTCTTGGAAGCCAGCCAAGGTATACCTAGCTTCACTTTGAATAGGTCCGACTTGGGAATGGCATCGAAAACTGTGTCTACATTCCTAGGTTTGACTAGGATGGACAATGTTATCGATCCATAGGGTTTAAGGGCAAGACCATCATGCGTACAAATGATGGACTTTGTTTTTTCATATTCCTCCCTTTGTAGGGAGTTAAAGAATAGAGTCTCCTTCATTATGACATTCACTCTACTCGCGGGATCAACTAAGACCTCTGTCACAATGTTGCCATTCAAGTGAGTGGGAATGTAGAGCGAAGAAGGTTTGTCATTTGCTGGTACATCTTGTGAAGTGAATGTTATATCCGGCGAACCGATTGCAAGATGAGAAGGAGTAATAGTAACCATGTTAACGTAGGCTTCAGGATGGGAAATAGAGTCAGAGGGATCGATAATCATGTTAGCAGAATGCAACAGAAACAAGTCCGTGTATATATGCAATTCACTATTAGCTTTTGCCACTGATCTATTCATGTTTTTCTTACCTCCATCAAGATGAATAGTATCGTCCTTGATGTGATCCTGTATCTCATGACGTAGGCGCATGCAAGGTTCAGTATCATGTTCGTTAACTTGATGGTATTAACAATAGGTATTTGCTTCATACCAGTTAGGATACGATTCCCTAACTAGTTTTAGAGTTGGCAAGCTAACAATCTTATCCTTTAACAACTTCTATAAGATGGAAGAATAAGATTCATAGAACTTTGTGAACCTTCAGTTGTGCCTGTGGCCATTGTTATCCACAGCGGCTACTACATTCACAATAGCCTTTCCTTTTCCAGAGATTGATATAATGGACTTTCCCTCTGAATAGGAGCGTGAGGAAGATCCCTCGAACTGAACTACCATCTGTTGGTACTCCCATAGGGCCGCACACAAATGTGTGAAAGAAGGGTATTTCATAAAGGAAAATTCTCCTACCAAGGCCTTTGTAAGTTTCCTATGAACACCTTCTGCACATCGAAGTCCAACAACGAGTATGATATTTGTGAAAAGAGCGCTTGATATCGCACTATAAAGTAAGTAATCTTCTCATTATCCCCTTGTTTACACCAAACAAGGTTAGAGAAGGTCATCTTAGGCCCGATGTTGGCTTGGAACTATCTTAGGAACTGGTTCACAAGCTGATCGAACGTAAAAATGGAATTGTCAAGCAAGGAACAATACCATTCGAGTGTTGTATCCTTGAGGGATCGAGGGAACAATTTTTCCATCAATGCATCATGATGGAATTTTGTACACAAGGAGTTAAAAGTGGACACATGTGTTTGTAGGTCCCCTTTACTATTGTATTTCTCAAATTTAGGAATCTCCATCCCTTGCGAGAAAGGAGTATTTAGAATTTCTACCAACAACGAGCTATGTCAAAAGAAGGGCTAGAAGATAGGATGGGCAGAAGCCTGGGAAAGGTTCACCAATTGGTTCTTCATCTTCCCCATATTATGAAGAAGGGTGTTCAGAATAGGATCGTTAGAAGGCATAGGACCAATGGAACAACCACCAGAGGCACCGCTTGGACCACCACTATGACTACTGTCGGAGCCACCACTAATGCCACCACCACTAATATGACCTCTGTCAGAGCCATGACCACTTCCAAAGCCACTACCATGACCTCCGTCGAAACCACTTCCGCCAGTACCACCTCTGTCACCCAAGTTACCACCACCAAAGCCTCCACCAATCATCCCACCAAATCCTCCACCATCAGAGGTGACAAAAAGGGTGAGGTGAAAACCCAGAGGGTTTTTGTTTACCTTGATAGTTTTTGAATTTTTGGAAGCAATGAGCACACTGACTAAAGGGACCATGTCAGCCATGCAAACAGACGTGGGAGGCATCAATACCTCCAGTTGTTTCTCGTGTTCTTTGAAGGGGCCACCCTGCATCATGTTACTATGGTTCGAGGGGGCACACACTTCAACCAGAATAGTGAGACTAGCTAGGAGTTCTACACTTATTCGATCTTTTCCTACCATATACTTTATTTCATTGATAACTTTAGCAGCCCTAGCTAGCTTCGGGTTTTTCTCCAGGTGATTTTTCAAGGCACCCAACCCCTTGCTTAGACTAGCGACATATTCAGAAGGGATATGGATGAATTCATGCTCGTCGATAGATGATAAGGTTGGTGATGCAGGAAGGGTAGGGATGCGATCAATTTCATCAAAGAATCTAGAATTGCCCCATGACACCTGCTCCTGCGTAGACAGGCCAACCACAAAACCAGAGAAAATACTAGTAGTGAAACTAGAAGAGACCTTCGTCTTCTCCATTGGAAGTTGTCGTAGATTTCTCCTGAAAATATGCCCAGAGGTCATGGACTGGGTTGTGATGCTCATTAACCTTCACGACACATAGTAGTGCAACGATCAAAGGGTATAAGAGAAAAAACTCAAAACACCAATGAACGAAAAGATGTTGGTTCATGTTGGGTTCACCAAAAATGTAAGAGAGGAGGATGAACCACTGCAAGGCCCCAGGTCACATAAGGCCAAGAGCAGTATGGATGCCCTAACTTACCTTAGTTTAAAGGAGTTTCAAGATGGACAAGATCAAAATGATGAGGACTATAAGGTCCTTCGATCACTCTGCAAACCCGAGAGTTGAAAGGAGACTAGGCAAGTCAATTTTTAGGGTCAACTCTGTGTCTCTGATAGCTCTTTGTCAGAGGACAGAAGCACGGTTCTGGGACGACAACACAATGCGTTGGCATATCTCAAGTGCGTTGGCATCCGTATGACTAGAAAACCGAGGAGACAAGGTCTAACCTCTAAAGAACGGACTAGCAACCTAGTTTAAGAGTTTCTAAAGGTGCAGAATAACACTAGGAAATGTGAAACATAAAGATGAATGTGACAAATGAAGTATATTACCACAAGGGTGATGAAGATGATCTCACACAATAATCCTTTCACCAGCTTGCTCCAAGATCTCTCCACCTACACACAAAAGAGAGGGAAAATGTTGGGGGGCTGTTTAGGGGTTTGCCTCAGTTAGACCCCCGTTTTGGTGTTTCCACCTCCACGGATAGTCAAGTTTGCAATGATGTAGAAATAATTTGATAAAAAAGGAAATACAAACAAAGTACACCAAAGACACTACAAAACAGTAATATGCTAACCCGACCAAACAATAGAGAAGATGAGTGAGGAGCTTACCACCTCCATCCAAAGTGCTCAAGGCTAGTGGAGGAGAAAGATGAGAGGAACTCAAGCCTCTATTGAAATGGATTCATCCTACGCTTGCTCTATTGAAGTGATGGAGTGAAGAGATTGTTGCTATGGGGTGTGAAATGTTGCTACAATGCATGTGGATGAATGCTAGAATGCTGAGAGATTATGTAAAGACGGTCTAGAGATTGTGAAGAGATGAAAATGGATGAATGAATGGAGAATATGAAGAAATAAGGTCAAGAAATGGCCATATTCGGTTTGGCCAGCCAAAAGGAGGCACTACACATCGACTTCCAATAGGAAGTGTAACATCTCTGCTGACTCCAGCCGTAGGAATCTATCAAGGACGTAAGCGCGCCGCATGGACATTTACACGTCGTGCGAGCGTCCCCTATAGAAATGCCTCTACCAACACTCAAAATGGGTGCCAAGTGGAATGGGAAGTAGTAGGCTTATCTAGAATTAAGCCTTCGAGTTTGGTTTTCTAAAGCGAGGAAGGGTAGAAGGGGAATTTGTGTAAGGGGTGTAAATTTTCTCCTATACATTTTTCCCCCACTTTAGCGAGCACGAATACTGACGAGTGCTTCGGTAAAGTAGATTAAAGAAGTAGTAGGGTTAGAAAAGTATACCTATACCAACAAGGAAGTAGATCACGGTCTGGTGAACTTGAAAGTGAAAGATAAGCAAAAGGCTCCATAGCTCCATAGAACTATAAAGATGAAGAATGAAAGCGCCTCACAAGCCCACAGACCTACAAGGGAGGTATCCTTCAAGAACTCTCTCATGAAGTAAACCAAGAAAGCACCTTACAGACCCACAGACCTGCAAGGAAGGTATCCCCCAAGAACTCTCACATGAGGGAGACCAAGCAAAGAGGACTTCATAGAGTCAAGAACGGTGACATGTTTACCCGCAAATAGAACACGTCAGGAAGCAGCCACATAGGCCAATGAGCGTACAGTCACGCAAACCATCTTTAAGTTGGAAGACTTTCAAAGGGGTCCCTCGGGAACCCTTCAAAAGGAAGAGGGGGCCACTCAAGGGATGTGCTGTTTGAAAAGTGAAGTCTAGTCGGGTTATCCCCAACCTAGATGCAAGGACGTGCAAAGATAGGAAATAGGTCTAGTCAGGCTACCCCCAGTTTAGATGCTAAGATGTGAAACCAGTCTAGTCGGGTTGCCCCCGAACTAGACGCCAATATGTAAAAGGCTTTTCAAGGGGGTCTGTTGGGAACCTGATGCAAAAAGGAAAGGGTCCACTCAAGGGATGCACCGCTCAAGAGCTAATGGATTTTTTCTTGAATTGATTCGTCATTAAGGAATCCTTTTGAAAGATGTTCAATTCATCAAGGAATTTGAAAGGAATGATATGCCCCCACGCAAGGGAAAGATCAAGGGTGTTCCCACTTCGGAGGAAGGTTTCCAAGTCCTTTCTTTACAAACTCGTGATGAAGGAAACATGTTATGTTAGGGTCTCAAGACGAAAATGTAATTCTAGCAAGAAGTGTGTGGAGGGGTCTTTGAGAAAAGATTCGCTAGGCAATGAATGCATTTTCTAAAGATTGCATAATGTAGAAGTGGCGTTGTCGCACATGAAAGGGACAACTCAATAAAAGAAGAGAAATATAAAGCAAAAGGAAAGAGAACATGAACAAAGGGCATAGGGGGATCTAGTTTTGCGAAGTCAGATCTGCCTTTATTTATATATATAATAGATAACCACGATGTGAGGTGAAAGATCATCAATCCCCAACCAGATCAGGAAGAATACGCAAAAGACAAAGTAAAAATAAAAAATGGGGTTAACATGGAAGGAAGCCTAAATGCCCCCAACGCTTTGTATCATTCCCAATTTGTCAAAAGTCAATCACAAACATGGAGGAATGATGATACAAATAGAAGAAGGTTTACAACACAAATGCAACGCCTGTATCCAAGCACCAACAGGGGTGATGAGGGTCATCCAAGCACATATAACACGATCACGGGGGAAGGACATCACAACACACACACACACACATCTAATTTAAATATCAAGAAGAGGGTCTCCCCCTAACATTGTTCAACCAAGATGTCATCAACTTCCCACTCTAGATCATCATAGGGGGAAGGATGACGAGGCTGCAATGGTGTAATGTTAAGGGGAGGTGCTTTCAATCCTCCTACAACAAGGGCCAAGGAATAAGGATCTGTGAGGTCTTCGTCACTCAACTCTTGTGGGTCTAAGGTCAACGACCTTGTGAAGATCGTTGACTAGGTCGAAACTTCATCCACCAAGATAAACATGCACGTAATTTGAGTGCCATGTTTTATCTCAATGGATGAAGGGGTTTGCACTCGAGGTTCATCGCTAGGCTCACTGAGAGATTTGGGAGCGGTGATGAACTCAAGAGAGGCTAGGACTAGTTCCATCACTAGGACATAACAAGTTAGCACGATACCATCTTTCAGAGAAGGTGGACTCCTCTTACGTCCTCTGTTGTTGGAGGGACCACTCTCTACCTTTTTCTTCATCGGAGGAGGTGAACTCCCCACAAACGAAGCAAGAAAGGAAGAGAAAGAGGAAGAAAGAATTGCAATAGATACAACTGAAGTGTTAATAATATCTATGGGTTTCAGAAAAGGTGAGACATCTAGAACATATGTTAACAAAGGCAGCTCCACTGAAGGAGCGATGAACACCTGCACCTTACCAGGCACATGTGTGCTTGCAGGGGAAGCCAAAAGTGATATAGAGTTAGTTTAGATAGAAACAGAAGGGAAGAGAGAGGAGGACACATGAGGAGGTCCTAATACAAGAGTGATCATATCCTCTTCCTTCTTTTATAAGAGGGCTTGATCATCTAGAAGAACCTTTCGTCGGTGCTTGCGCTCACGCGGAAGGCAGTTTTTGGGACTCTTCGAACCAAAATTTAAAGTTTGCAAAGGGATGAAGGATCCATGCTCATCCATGGGAGTGTAATCTATAGTTGTTTTCAATGGAGGGACAGACTCCTGGATGGGAACAGGAGGAGCATGTTTAGAAACAACAAGGGGAATTGATTCTAGTGCCTCGGTAGCGTGCCTTTTCCCATTTGCAAGAATGGTAAGAATTCGTAGGGAAAATTCTCTTCGCGAGCCTTTCTTTCTACCATATAAATAATACCAAGGTCCAGGGGACCCATTAAAGAGATCCGATATCCTGATCTTGGGTCTACGCCAAGCAGGCACCATCAGACTCAGTGGATAGAAACCTGGCTTATTCATCCAATACAGGGGAGTAGACGAGGCAACCAGAGAACGAGAAAGATTCTTTCCCTTTTAGGAGGAGGAGGTAGTTGGCTGCTCTACTACAGGAAGGGTCAACTTCGACTATCCCTTGCCTCCAGTCTTATACTTCACATAGTTCTTATAAAGTAGGTCAATTCTTGGTGGAAGCAGACCAACTAGAGCTAGCCAAAAGTGATCCAATGAATATCCCCCATGGGACACCACAGGCTGGTATCCAATATCATACACCATGTGCATGACACCTTCATGGGAAAACTTAAGGCACTTATGAATCACAAAGGCGATCCCATTCATGGAGGCCAACCAAGGTATACCTAGCTTCACTCTAAATAGGTCTGACTTGGGAATGACATCGAAAACTGTTTCTACATTCCTAGGTCCAACTACGACAGACAACATTATCGATCCATAGGGTTTAAGGGTGAGACCATCATGCATACAGATGATGAACTTTGTTTTTTCATATTCCTGCCTTTGTAGGGAGTTTAATAATAGAGTCTCCTTCATTATGACATTCACTCTACTCGTGGGATCAACTAAGACCTCTGTCAAAATGTTGCCATTGAGGCGAGTAGGAATGTAGAGTGAAGAAGGTTTGTCATTTGTTGGTACATCTTGCGAAGTGAATGTGATATCCAGTGAACCGGTTACAAGTTGAGGAGAAGGAGTAATAGTAACCATGTTAATGTAGGATTTAGGCTAGGAAACAGAGTCAGAGGGATCGATAATCATGTTAGTAGAATGCGACGGAAACGGGTTCATGTATATCTGCAATTCACTATTAGCTTTCACCACTGATATGTTCATGTTTTGCTTACCTCCATCAAGACAAATAGTATCGTCCTTGATGTGATCCTATATCTCATGATGCAAGCACATGCAGCGTTCGGTATCATGTATGTTAACTCGATGGTATTAATAATAGGTATTTTCTTCGTACCAGTTAGGATACGGTTCCCTAATTGGTTTTAGAGTTGGCAATCTAACGATCTTATCCTTTAACAACTTTTGTAAGATGGAAGAATAAGATTCAGATAACTTCATGAACTTTTGATCGCGCCTGAGGCCATTGTTATCCACAATGACTACTACATTTGCAACAGCCTTTCCTTTTGAACGAGAGCGCGAGAAAGATCCCTCAAACTAAACTACTATCTGTTGGTACTCCCGTAGGGCCGCACACAGATGCGCGAAAGAAGGGAATTTCATAAGGGCAAACTTCTCCTACCAAGGCCTTTGTAAGTTCCCTATGAACACCTTATGCACATCAGAGTCCGGCAACAGGTATGATATTTGTGGAAAGAGTGCTTGATATCGCACTATAAAGTCGGTAATCTTCTCATTATCCCCTTGTTTATACCAAACAAGGTCAGAGAAGGTCATCTTAGGCTCGATGTTGGCTTGGAACTATCTTAGGAACTGGTTCACAAGCTGATCGAATGTAAAGATGGAATTTTTAGGAAAGGAGCAATGCCATTCAAGTGTTGTATCCTCGAGGGATCGAGAGAACAGTTTTGCCATCAATGCATCATGATGGAAGTCTATACACAAGGCGTTAAAAGCGGACACATGTGTTTGTGGGTCCCCTTTACTGTCGTATTTCTAAAATTTAGGAATCTCCATCCCATGCAGGAAAGGAGTATTCAGAATTGCTATCGACAATGGGCTATGTCAGAAGAAGGGCTAGGCAAAAGCCTAGGAAAGGTTCACCAGTTGGTTCTTCATCTTTCCCATATTTTGAAGAAGGGTGTTCAGAATAGGGTCGTTAGAAGGCATAGGAACAATGGAACCACCACCAAAGCCACTGCCTGGACCACCACTATGACTACCACCAAAGCCACCACCGATGCCATCACCACTAGTGTGACCTCCATCAGAGCCACCACCACTTCCAAAGCCACTACCATGACATCCGTCAGAACCACTTCCGCAAGTACCACCTATGCCGCTGAAATTACCACCATCAAAGCCTCCACCAATCATCTCGCCAAATCCTCCATCATCAAAGGCAATAGAAGGGGTGAGGTGAAAACCCAGAGGGTTTTTGTTTACTTTGACAGTTTTAGAATTTTCAGAAGCAACGAGCACACTGTCTGAAGGGACCATGTCAGCCATGTAAACAAACCTGGGAGGCATCGATACCTCCTGTTGTATTTAGTGTTCTTCGAAGGAACCATATCACATCATGTTACTATGGTTCGAGGAGGCACACGCTTCAGCCATAATAGTGAGACTAGCTAGGAGTTCTACGCCTATTCGATCTTTTCCTACCATATACTTTATTTCACTGATAACTTTAGCAGCCTTAGCCAGCTTCAGGTTTTTCTCCATGTGATTTTTTAAGGCACCCAACCCCTTGCTTAGACTAGCGACATATTTAGAAGGGATGTGGATGAATTCATGCTCGTCGATAGATGATGAGGTTGGTGACGCAGGAGGGGTAGGGATGTGATCAGTTTCATCAAAGAATCTAGACTTGCCCCATGACACCTGCTCCTACGTAGATAGGCCAACTATAGAACCAGAGAAAATACTAGTAGTGAAACTAGAAGAGACCTTCATCTTCTCCATCGGAAGGTGTCACAAACTTCTCCTGACAATATGCCCAGAGGTCATGGATTGGGTTGTGATGCTCATAAACCTTCACAACACACAGGAGTGCAATGATCAAAGGGTATAAGAGAAAAATCCTAGAACACCGATGAAGGAAAAGACGTTGGTTCACGTCGGGTTCACCAAAAATGTAAAAGAGGGGGACCAACCACTACAAGGGTCCACATCACGTAAGGCCAAGAGTAGTATGGCTGACCTAACTTACCTCAGTTTAAAGGAGTGTTAGGATGGAAGGGATGAGAATGATGAGGACTATAAGGTCCTTCGGTCACTCTACAAATCTGAGAGTTGAAAGGAGACTAGGCGAGTCAGTTTTTAGGGTCAACTTTGTGTCTCTGATAGCTCTTTATTAGAGGATAGAAGCACGGTTTTGGGATGATATCATGGCGCACTAGCGTCTCTCAGGTGTGTTGGCATCCGTATGGCTAGAGAATTGAGGAGACAAGGTCTAACCTCTAAAGAACAGACTAGCAACCTAGTTTAAGAGTTTCTAAAGGTGCAAAATAACACTATGAAATGTGAAACATAAAGATGAATGTGATAAAGGAAGTATATTATTGCAAGGGTGACGAAGATGATCTCACACAATAATCCTTTGGCTAGCTTGCTCCAAGATCTCTCCACCTACACACATAAGAGAGGGAAAATGTTGGGGGGTTGTTTAGGGGTCAGTCAGACCCCTGTTTTGGTATTTCCACCTCCATGGACAACCAAGTTTGCAATGATGTAGAAATAATGTGATAAAGAAGGAAATACAAGAAAAGTACACAAAAGACACTATAAAACAATAATACGCTAACCCAACCAAACAATAGAGAAGATAAGTGAGGAGCTTACCACCTCCGTCCAAAGTGCTCAAGGCTAGTGGAAGAGAAAGATGAGAGGAACTCAATCCTCTATTGCAATGGAGTCATCCTACGCTTGATCTATTGAAGTGATGGAGTGAAGAGATTGTTGCTATGGGGTGTGAAATTGTACTGCAATGCTTGTGGATGAATGCTAGAATGTTGAGAGATTGTGTAAAGATGGTCTAGAGATTATGAAGAGATGGAAATTGATGAATGAATGGAGAATATGAAGAAAGGAGGTTAAGAAACGACCATATTCAAGTCGGCTAGCCAAAGGGAGGTGTTACACTTCAACTTCCAATAAGAAGTGTAACGTCTCTGCAGACTCCAGTAGTGGGAATCTTCTAGGGACGTAAGTGCGCCACACAGACGTTTGCCTCCCCGATGGAAATGCCTCTACCAACACTCAAAACGGGAGCCAAGTGGAATGGGAAGCAGTAGGCTTATCTTGAATTAATCCTCCGAGTTTGGTTTTCTAAAGCAAGGAAGGGTAAAAGGGGAATTTGTGTAAGGGGTACAAATTTTCTCCTATACACCAAGATAATCATCTCCTTTGTAATTCTATTGGATTTCCAATGCATCATCAAGTAGGTTCACCTAATTCATCAATCAACGACAACAGAGGCGAAGACAAAAGATGTTGAAAGAAAATATCATCAAAGATAGCAATCAAAACATGGGAAAAAGCACCCCTGTAGCTCAAGGGTGCCCAAGAATGAGACTATCCAGATGTCAGTTTTTGAGTAAGCTTACCTTCAAGTGATCTCCCCGACATCAACAAGGATTTGCAACAAACTTGTTCACTACTCTATGAGACACATTAAATGACAACAATTGTTGATCATTCGAGCACATGAAACAAAGGGTAAAATAGTGGACATGAAGGTAAAAGTACCTCTGTTGGCCAAGGGCACCCATCATTTTGGGCAGCCAAATGAAATTTTTAGCAACTGCTTTCTCCAAGGCATTTGCTCAGCATGCTTTTAGCTACGTGATAAATCCAATTGCAAGCTCATAGGACCTATCACACATTCACAAACAAAGATCAAGCAGAAAACACCAAAGGTGAAGGCAAGATGAAAGACATGAAGAATTGACTATCAAAGAAAATGCACCTTCCTAGAAATAGGTGCCCAACCTTTTAGGCAACCAGATGCAGTCTTCAAGCTCTGTAACCTCCAAGAATTCCTTCTCTACCTTGATCAATCTCAACAATGACACTTTCAACAGATTCAATAGGTAAATCAAACATTCGACGACGAAGATCAAACTAGGGTTGTTCGTGAAAGGTTGGAAGGCAAAAATTACAACACAAAAGGCCAAAGCCACCCCTGCAAGCCAAGGGTGCCCATACTTTTGGGACCTCTAAATCATCTTTTAGAACATCCTTTTTGGGACTGAACTGGTTATCCACTCCATGTTTCAGCATGTTAATGGAAATCATCAGTCATCAGTGATCCCAGATCAAAGCATTGAAGGTCAAACTGGAGAAATTGAAAAACATCTAAGAAACTGACTAAGTCTGGTGAAAAAAGCACCCTTTTGGGAAAAGGTGCCCAAGAATTTGAGGCATTATATTTAGGTTTTAAGCTTTGTAGCTCTGGAGCACACTTCTTTAGAGTTGATCTAACTTTGCAATGGATCTGTCAACAAGACTTCAGGATCGATCAAGCAACTAGAATCAAGGATCGAACAAAGGCACTTCGTCACAAAAAAAGGACAAAAAAATCTTCAACTCAACTTGAATGCGTAAAGTCAAAATAGGCCCAATTGATTGAAGTTGAGATATTTTGAAGGCTTCTTCATGTCTAAAACATCCCCAGATTGGTGGAAATTGCTCTAGTGAACTCCTGATCAAGCAAATTGACTCCACAATCAAGTGTTGGTGCCTAAAATTGATTACTTCCACATCAAACACTATTTATCAAGCTTAGGTATCATCATTTTTTACGTCTCTTGGTAGGTTGAAGCTCAAGAACAAATATTTTTTCTCTCCAACACTTTTTGCAAATCTAACAGAAGCTATTATGAGCATTCTTCATGTTTTCAAGAATAGGTTGCACAGAGGAGTAGTTACTCAATGTTTGCATCTCCAGGCATGATTTCTTGAAGATTCACATCAGCAACATATAACTTCTAAACTTCTTCCCTCACGTTTCTTCTATTCTTGTCTTAGATATTCTTGCATGTCCAAGGAAACAACAATTATTCATAGATCTGGCCTTCTAGGTATGATCAGCATAATATTGGCCATACAACCCACATGCCAAAAAATTTCAAAAAAAGTTGTCTAGCTACCCCTTTTTTACGGTTTTCGAAAAAAGTCACAATTTCAAACAATAGACAAACTGGGTTTGTTTAGCTTTGAAGCGCCTACAAAACCCATGTGTTATATTTTTCCAGAAAAAAATAAGTTTTTGCTACCTTGTTGCCTCTGCCATCGAAGGGATCTTGCATGTCATAGAAAAAATCACTTTTTCAAATTTTTAACATTCTGGGTTGGTTTAAAAAGAAATTCTCAACAAAACCCATGTCTCAAAAAAATTCGTAAAAGGTACCCTCGGCAAGGCTATTTTTAGCCACAGTAGAAAAGTCATCCAAATGGTGTCGTGTTTACAATCAACAGTTAAGTTTTTCATAATACAATTCTCTCAGGTTGAATACAAAACCAAAATAGTCTTACTCCATGATTTCCTAAAAATAGTTGACATCAACCTGCATTGGGCACACCCAAAGGTCAACTTA
Organism: Sequoiadendron giganteum; assembly: GCA_007115665.2. Lineage (NCBI taxonomy): Eukaryota > Viridiplantae > Streptophyta > Pinopsida > Cupressales > Cupressaceae > Sequoiadendron > Sequoiadendron giganteum. The sequence continues at coordinate 321,085,117 of CM021107.1, read as the reverse complement.
GAAAAGTTGGAAGGCATAGACTAATGCACACTTCAGAATATTGAGCAATCTGGATTGTTTGAAGCAGTGTCATTCCCCATCTCATCACAGAGTGTGGAATTTGTAATAGTTTGTGTAAAGCATTACAACCCTATTGCATGAGAGATTCGATCAGTAGATGGACAAGTGATATGCAACCTCAAGCCTATGGATATTGAAAGGTGCTTTACTATTCCACAATGTGTGAAAAACTTGGTTGTATCTATGGTGAAATACGAAAACACATTCAATACATCAAAAGACAAATGTCAAAGGAGAATGGTAGAAAGATGGCTAAAAGAGAAAAGAAGCAACTTGTCGAAGAATGTAGGATGTGGAGAGTTTAGAGACGAGTATGAAGTGATGATCACCCTACTCAACTGTGTTAACAATCAAGAAGAGGTGAACAAATTTTAGTATCATGGATGTACTGTCATCGCTCAAATTGTGAGCAACAAAGAACATTATAACTGGCTTGCCTTGATTAGTGATACTCTACACAAATAGATGACCAATTTCTTAGAGGCTCGCGAATTCCACATGTGCTCATACCTCATATATTTGATAGCCTTTTGTAAGAGAGGGGGACTGACCACGTCAAGGCTCCAAGTCACAAAGAGTCGAGAGCGGAGGGCTTCCCTAATTTACCTTGCTCTAAAGGGTGTTTTGGGGTGAAGGTCAAGAATGAAGAGCACTATGTAGTACTTATGTCTAGGCAAGTTGGTTTTTGGAGTCAATACTGGGCCTCAGACAACTCTCTGTATGAGGACGAAAGTGCAACGCACTGGCATCTCTCTGGCATGCTGACATCTATACGGACAAAAAACATAAGACACAGTAAAAAACAATAGAAACTTACTGCACTGCCTAGTTAACTGATTTTAATGGAAAAGACAAAATGATTAAATATAGAAAGTAAAGACATAGATGATAAAGCAAGTAAATAAGAACTAGGGTGACAAATATTATCTCACAAAAGCGCCAATTCGCCAGCTAGCTTCACATGCACATTCACCTACACACAAGCAAGAAGGGGAAAATTGTTGGGGTTGTATAGGCGCCTGCCTCAATTAGACCCCCGTTTTGGTGTTTCCACCTCCACGGACAACCAAAAGCAATTGAGTAGAATATGCGAGAAAGAAAGTAGAAAAAAATGTTGTCAAACACTACAACACAATACTATGCTACTCTATCAAATCACAAAGGAGAGGAGTGAAGTGTTACCACCTCCACCTAAATAATCACTAGCCAATGCAAGGAGAATTCAATGTATGGACTTGGAATATTCATCACATCCGCAACGGTGATGAAGGGAGGTCTTGTAAGACTCCAAGCCCACAACTTCTATGGTTGCCTCACACTTGCAATGTGGAGTTTATGGAGTGTCAACATTGTTGTAATGCTCACAATGAAGTGCTATAATGCTGCTTGAGAGTGTGAAGAATTTGAATGATTTGCTAAGAGGATGTGAAAAGAGAGATGAAGTGATAGTGAATAGAATCCATTTGAAGGTGGGATGAGAAGGAATAGGTCATTTTCGAGTCGGTTGGTAGAAGAGGGACATTACAATTCGACCTCAATCAAGTGTGTAATTCCTCTACCAACTTTAGACGTGGGAATCCATTTGGGATGACAATGCACCACGCAGACGTCTATGCGTCGCACTTGCGTCCTCAAAAAATATTCTCTCATTGACACACAAGACAAACACCAAGTGGATGGAAGGCAAGTGGGTGATGTGGAATTTTGCCTTCGGATTTGGTTTTCTAAGGTGAGGGTATGTGAAATGGGAATTTGCTTAAGGGGTGTAAATTTTATCCTATACATTTTTCCCCCACTTTAGTGAGCACGAGTATCGATGAGTGTTCAGTAAAGTAGATCGAAGAGTTAGAAATGTATACCTGAACTGTCAGGGAAGCAACCATGATTTGGTGAACCCAAAAATTAAAGGCAGGCAAAGGACTCCACAGGTACTCTCTCCTAAGGAGTTTCAAACAAAAGGACTCCATATCTCCACAAAACTATTAAGTTGCACAAAGTACACCGAAGGCCCTCAGACTAATAATGGATAAATCCTACAGGATGTAAGCACCTTACAGGCCCGTAGACCTGCATAAGGCATTCCCCCAAGTACTCTCTCATGAAGGAAGACCTATGTAGTAAGCACCTTACAAGCTCACAAACTTGCAAGAAGGCATCCTCCAAGTACTCTCTCATTAAGGAATCCTAGTGAAAGAGGACTCCACAGAGTTGGATTGGAAAGCAGCTTCACAGATGCACCTACAAAGCAACATGTTAATCCATAGATAAAACATGCCAAAAAACAAAAAGAATCCACATAGTAAAATAGACAGACAGTCACACAGATAGTCAACAAGTTGGAAGGATTTCAAAGGGGACCCTCAGGAACCCTTGAAAAGAAGAGGGGTCCACTCAAGGGACATGTTGTTTGAAAGTGAGAGAATGTTTTTCATAAATCGATTCATCGTCAAGGAATCCTCTTGAAAGATGTTCACTTCATCAAAGAATTCATGAGGAATAAAATGCCCCCTTGCAAGGGTAAGTTTGATGCTTTTCTTGCAGGAAAGGATGCTCCCTCCTTGGAGGAAAGTTCTCAATTTCTTTCTTTGCAAACCCATGATGAAGGAAACACATTTTGTTAGGGGTCCAATATGATTTCCTGAAAAAGATTGCAAGGATTTTTGAGAAAATATTTGTTGGAAATGAATGCACTTTTTGAAAATCAAAGTACCATGGAAACGACTGTCACACATACAAGGGACAACTCAAGCAAAGAAGAGAGAAAGAAAACACAAGGGACGTGGCGATTTAGTTTTGCGGGGTCAAATCTGCTCATGTTTATATAAATAATAGGTAACTATAGTGCAAGGTGAAAGATAATCAATCCCCACCAGATCAAGAGGAATGCACACAAAGTGAAAAACTAAAAGATTGGGTCAACATGGAAGAGAAGGCTTAATTCCCCCAACGCTTTGCATCATCCACAATTTGCTGAAAATCAAGACACAAACATGGAAGAATGATGATACAGATAGAGGAAGTTTATGACACATAATCACTCTTGTATCCAAGCACCTACGAGGGTGACAAGGTTCATCCAAGAGCACATAATGCAAGCTCGGGGGAACACATCACAACAAACACACACCTAATCTAAAGGTAAAGAAGAGGCCTCCCCCTAACACTCATCGACCAAGAGGTCGTCTGCTTCCCAATCTAGATCATTATAAGAGGAAGACATACAAGCCTACAGTGGTGGAATATTAAGGGGAGGAGCTTTTGACCCTCCTACAACAAGGGATAAGGAAGAAGGCCTTGCAAGGTCTTCTCCACTAGGCTCTTGTGGAGCTATGGTCAGCGATTTCGTGAAGATCACCGACAAGGCCAAGACCTCATCTAGAGAGTTAAACATGCACTTTACGGGACTTCCATGTGGTACCTCAATGGATGGGGAGGACAATGCCTGAGATTCACCGCTGGGCTCACCAAGTGACTCGGGAGTGATGACAAACTCGAGGGAAGCTGGAAGTGGCTCCATCACTAGGATGGCACATGCTAATACATGACCACCCTATGAAGAGGGTGGGATTCTCTTCCGACCCCCATTGTTGGAAGGGCCAACCTCCATTTTCTATTTCTTCAGAGGAGGTGAACTCCCCACAGAAGAGGTGAGAGGTGCAGGCAAGGAGGAGTAAACTACGGCGGACACCACCGAAGTGTTCAACATGTCCATGGGTTTAGGGAATGGTGGGATGTCCGGAAGGGACATCAAAAAAGGCAGTTTGACTGAGGGAGCAATGAACACCTACACCCTTTTAGGGTCAGAGGTGCTCATGCTCACAGCATTAGTTGGAAGCAAAACTAAATTTTGTTGAACAAAAGTAGAGGGGAGGAGAGAGGATGACATAATAAGAGGCTCTGAAATAGGGGTGGTCAATGCCCCCTCCTTTTGTGAAGTGGCATGCTCAGTCACTAGATCCTTTTATCTATGCTTGTGCTCATGCGTAAGGCAATTTTTGTGACTCTTTGAGCTAGAGGTCGGGCGTTGCGAAGGAACAAAAAACTCCCACTCGGCAATAGGGTGGTCCATCATAGTCATTTTCGGTGGAGGGACAAAATACCAAATGGGAGTAGGAGGAAGAGGTTGAGAGATAATAGGGGGAGTCAACTCTAACACCTCGTCGATGAGCCTCTTCCCATTCACTGCTTTAATAGTAGGAGCAATAGGAGGCCACAAAGGCCGAGACATAGAGGATTCCCCATGGAGACCCTTCCTTCTACCATATCAAATGGGTCTAAGATTAGGATGCATAGTAGGGAGATCCAATATCCTAATCTTAGATTTGCACTAAGTAGGCACCATCAGAATTCTTATGTGGAATCAAGGAGTAGACATCCAAAACTCTTCTTCAAAAAGGGGAACAAAAGAGGCATCCTGAGAACGGGCGAGCCTCTCCTTTCCCTTTTGAGAAGAGGAGGCAACTTGCTGCTGCACTATCGGAAGGGCCAATTTTGGTTGTCCTTTGCCCTTGATCTTATACTTCACATAGTTTCAGTAAAGTAAATCTATCCTCGGGGAAGTGGACCGACTAGGGTGGGCCAAAAGTGATCCCATGAATAGCCCCCACAAGATACCAATTACTGGTATCCAATGTCATGCACAATGTGCACAACACCTTCATGGGAGAACTTTATACACTTATGAATGATGGAAGCAATTTCATTCATGGAAGCTAGCCAAGGTATGCCTAACTTCACCTTATAGAAATCAGATTCTAGGATAACATCAAAGGTTGTATTCATAGCCCTAGGTTCGACTAGGATAGAAAGAGTTATTGAGCCATACAGCTTGAGAGAGATACCATTGTGCATACGAATGGTAGACTTCATTTCTTTATACTCCTCCCTTTGCAAGGAATTAAACCATGGTGTCTCCTTTGTAATGACATTTGCTCGACTCATGGGGTCAAGTAAGACCCTTGTCACAATGTTCCCATTGAGATGAACAAGAATGTAAAGGGGAGAGAGCTTGTTATTCAAGGGCATATCCTACGAGGTGAATGTCACGTTCGACAGGCCAGTCGCAAGCTACGGGGAAGAAGTAGTCGTGACCATGTTAACGTATGCCGAGGGTTGAGTGGTAGAATCGAAGGGATCAATGATTAAGTTAGCAGAATGCGATGAAAATGGGTTTGTGTATATCTACAACTCACTATTTGATTTTTCCATAGATTTATTTGCATTTTGTTTACTTCCATCGAGATGAATAGTACCATCCTCGATGCAGTCTTGTATCTCATGATGCATGCGCATACAATGTTTGTTATTGTGTCTGTTAATTCGATGGCACTGACATAATGCATTTGCATCATACCAATCAGGATAGGGTTCCTTGAGAGGTCTAGGATTCTCCAAGGTTATGATCTTATCCTTTAGCAACTTTTGCAAGATGGAAGAATAAGATTTTGCTAACTTTGTCACTTTTTTGTTGTGTTTGAGGCCGCTATCATTCATTTAAGCTACTACATTCGCAATAGACTTACCTTTTCCTGAGATTGACACAATAGATTTTCCTTTTAAATGAGAGCATGAGGAGGATCCCTCGAACTGGACTACTATTTGCTAATTTTTCTTATAATTCCATACACAGATGCGCAAAAGAAGTGTATTTCATAAGGGCAATTTTTTCCTGCCATGGTCTCTGCAGGTTCCCTATGAACACCTTCTGCACGTCAGAATCGAGCAACGGGTATGAGATCTATTAAAAGAACACTTTGTATCACGCTATGAAATTATTTATCTTCTTGTTGTCCCCCTACTTACATCGAATGAGATCCAAAAAGGTCATCTTTGGTTTGATGTTGGATTGGAACTATCAAAGAAATTGATTCACAAGTTGATCAAATGAGAAAATAAAGTTGTTGTGCAAGGAACAGTACCGTTCGAGTGTTGTATCCTTAAGAGATCAAGGAAATAATTTTTCCATCAGCGCATCATGATGGAATAAATCTATACACATGGCATTAAAGGAAGAAACATGCGTTTGTGAGTCCCCCTTCTGCCATACTCAAATTTGGGAATCTCCATTCCTTGCAGGAAGGGAGTACTTAAGATTGTTAAAATGGGCTATATCAAAAGAAGGGTTGAAAGATAGGCTGGGAAGAGGCCTGGTAGAGACTCGCTAGTTGGCTTTGTATCTTACCCATATTCTAAAGAAGAGCATTCAAAATAGGGTCTTTGGATGACAAAGGTCCAGTGGAAACTGCTCCAGAACCACCACCAGAGCCACCTCTAGGGACACCGCCACTAGCAGGGCCTCCATCAGAGCCACCTCCGCTACCATAACCACCACCATGGCCTCCACCAGATCCACCTCTTCCAATTCCACCCCCGTTGTCGAAGCCACCACCACTACCAAAGCCCCCACCACTCAACTTGTCGAAACCTCCATCACTAGAGGTGACAAGAGGGGTGAAATTGAAATCTAAAGGTATTCTATTTGTTTTGATAGTTTTGGACCTCTTAGAGACAGAGGAGACATTGATCGATGGGACTGTTTCAACCATATACATGGATGTGGTAGGCATCAACACTCCTATTTGTCTCTCATGATCTTCGAGAGCGGCGCCTTGTATAACACCAATGTTACTTGGAAGGGCACATGCTTCAGTCAGACTAATGAGACTAGCCAGGAGTTCTATGCCTGTTCGATCTTTTCCCACCACATATTTTATTTCACTAATATCCCGAGTGACTCTAGCTAGCTTTGGGTCCTTTTCCAGGTGATTCTCCAAGACACCCAACCCTTTGCTTAGGTTATAAATATATTATGAAGGAATATGAATGGCTCCATGCTCATCTACTGATGATAGTGTAGGGGAGGTAGGAGGAGTGGGGACGTGGCCAGATTCATCAAAGAATCATACCTCACCCCTCAACAATTTCTCTTGGGTAGACAGACCAATAGAAGATCTGATATAAAGGCCTATAGAGAAACCAACAATGACCTTCACCTTCTCCATTGGTAGGTGTCGCACACTTCTTCTAACCATGTAGTTGGAGGTTATAGAATGGGTCATGATGCTCATAAACCTTCACAACACTCGAGTTCATGACAATCACTAATCATGGAGGAAAAAGTCTTGACACAAATAAATGGATAGATGTTCACGTTGGGTTCACTAAAAATGTAAGAGAGGGGGACCAACCACGTCAAGGCTCTAGGTCATGGAGAGCTGAGAGCGGAGGGGTACCCTAACTTACCTCTCTCTAAAGGGTGTCCTAGGGTGAGGGTCGAGGATAAAGAGCACTATGTAGTACTTTCGTCACTCTATAGACTCAAAAAATGAGTTTGGGCTAGGTGAGCTACTTTTTGGAGTCAATACTAGGCCTTAGATAGCTCTTTGTTCGAGGACAGGAGCACAAATCTTGGAAGATAGTGTGGCGCACTGGTGTTCATACGACCAAAAATGTAAGACATAGTAAAAAACACCATAAACTTACTACACTACCTAGTTAACTGATTTTAATGGAAAAGATAAAACGATGAAATATAGAAAGTAAAGATGAAGATAAAGCAAATAAATAAGAACTAGGGTGACGAATATTATCTCACAAAAGTGCGAGTTCACTAGCTAAATCCACTTGCATGTTCACCTACACACAAGCAAGAGGGGGAAAATTGTTGGGGCTGTATAGGGGCCTAACTCAATTAGACCCCCATTTTGGAGTTTCCACCTCCACGGAAGCTAGAAAGCAATAGAGTATAATATGTGACAAAGAAAGTAGAAAGAAAGATTGTTGAACACTACAACATAATACTATGCTACTCTATCAAATCACAAAGGAGAGGAGTGAAGCATTACCACCTCCACCATAAGACTCACTAGCCAATGGAGGGATAATGCAAGGTATGGACTTGGCAAAGTCACCACAACTGCAATGGTGATGAAGGGAGGTCTCACAAGACTCTAAGCCCACAACTTCTATGGCTACCTGACACTTGCAATGTGGAGTTAATGGACTGTCAACGCTGCTGCAATGCTCAAAATGGAGTGCTAGAATGTTGCTTGAGAGTGTGAAGAAGTTAAATGAGTTGCTAAGAGGATGTCAAAAGAGAGATGAAGTGATAGTGAATAGAATCCATTTGAAGGTGGGATGAGAAGGAATAAGCCATTTTCGGGTCGGTTGGTCGAAGAGGAATGTTACAATTCGAAACCAATCAAGTGTGTAACGCCTCTACCAACTTTAGACACGAGAATTCATCAGGGATGACAACATGCTGCACAAACGTCCATGCGTCGCACTCGCGTTTTGTTGTGCAGTTTTTGCACACACACCCCACTGAAAGTAGGGACCCTTTTTGCCTGGTCTTTTGGGTCTTGTCTGTGGCCTTACCTTTTGAGCTCGTCTTTGAAAATATTGAGATTTTAGTCTTTGGTGTTGTGGTCCTTTGCTCTTGGGATTTGGTTACTTTGTGTTGTTCCTAAATGCTTTTCTTGGTTGCAAGGTGCCCTTGTTTTGAGTTCCTAGTGGCTAAGGAGTTTTGCGGATGTCCTCTCTAGAAGTGGGTTCCCTTTCCCTTTGTTTGTCCTTGGTGTTTTGTCTGGGTCTTAGGAGTTGTTCTTTTCCTCCTAAGACTTTTTTTCCTTTGCTTGGCGGGTTTGGGCACAGGATGAGACTAAACTCTGAAATTTCACAAAGTTCATGGTTCAGTTTTCGTTCCAATTCCGGCTCCACTTCTCGTGTCCTTTTTTTCTTTATTGTTCAGCTTTTGGGTTGGTTTCTTCCCCTTAGGTTTGCTTTGGTTTTCCTTTTTCCTTCATTGTTTTCCTTTCATTAGAGGCATAATCAGGATGAGACTAAACTCTGAACTTTCACAAAGTTCATGGTTCACTTTCCGTTCCAGTTCCGATCGTGGCTCTACTTCCCGTGTCCTTGTTTTCTTCGTTGTTCGGCCTTTGGATTGGTTTCTTCTCCTTAGGTTTGCTTTGGTTTTCCTTTTTCCTTCGTTGTTTTTTTTTCATCGAAGGTGGAATTGGGATGAGACTAAACTCTGAACTTTCACAAAGTTCACGGTTCGATTTCCGTTCCAGTTTCAGTTCCGGCTCCGCTTCTCGTGTCCTTGTTTTCTTCGTTGTTCAGTCTTTGGGTTGGTTCTTCCCCTTGGGTATTCTTTGGTCTCATTTTTTCCTTCACCTCCTTTGCTTCACTGGAACTAGAACCAAGGTGGGAACTAAACTCGGTACTTTGCAAAGGGTTTCGTTTGGTTTTGGTTTTGCCTTCGCTTGTTTTTTTTTCCACTTATGTCATGTTTTGGTTCCACCTCTGCCATTTTTGGTTCTGCCTCCACCTATTTTGTTTTCCGCTTCTGTCCTATTTTGGTTTCACCTCCACCTAAATTATTTTCTACTTTTGTTTTGTTTTGGTTCCACTTTCATTTTTTTTTGGTTCTGCTTACGCTTGAGCTTGCGCGCGGTTTCCTTGCCTTGGGGATTCTGGTGGATTGACTTGGATTTTGATGCTATATTGAATATTAATTGTGGCCCTTTTGAATGCAAGCTAGATCGGGCGGGTTGTTGCTATCAGGGCCAAAGGGAAGGATGAGCGTACTTTGAAGACATTGTGAGATCCGTGGGATACAGTCAGGTACACTTTGCGACCACAGGAAAGTAAAACCCATTTGTACATGGAAGGTTTCCTCATTGGCTTTTCATCTGAGGTGGATGTGACATGGAAAATTCAAACTGGTTTGACTTTATCAGATTCGTTTATGATGCCCAGTGTGGATATGATCGATGGACCATATTCAAACTCACATTGCGTGCACGTTACCGTTGTTATGTTTCACACGGGTGAGGCATTAATGGTGGACGTGACTCGCAGGGTTTATTCTGTCTGAATCGGGAGTTATAGAGATCCCAAGTCGATCTAAGGAAGGTGCCTCATGCATTCAATGTAGGGCGGCGATATGGTTGGTGGCAAACCTTCTTTGTAACCCTTGCTCGGGCTAGCATAGGATTAAATCTCTATAAGTATTGAATTCTGCCTCATTTGTAAAGGGTTAGACAATTAGTTAATTTGTTAGAGTTAGATAGAAGACATACTAGAATATTAGAGCAGAAGGTTAGAGTTAGGAGTTAGTCATCTTTTATGCAAGTGTTGTAATAAAATACCAAAAAAAATTCTATTACTGGTGATTCAATGCAAGTGAAGACATTGTGTTATTATTGGTGCCTTCTTTGGATTGATTAATCTTGCATGGTTCTTATTCTATCTTTAAAATTGCTTGGAAATGTCTGAATGCATTTTAGATTTAGAGTTAAATGATTCAATAGTACTTGTGATTTAGAGCTTGGAGTGTAGTAGCAATCTTTGGTTCATACTTTGGGTAGCTTCTTGATTGTGGGTTTGCTGCACAAGGTCAACCTGTACCCGATATTCGAGTGCTTAGTTCAATTATGGGCATTTATCCAGTTCAATTGAATTAATGTCCATGATCTGAAAATATTTAATTCCTTAGAAGATTGCACTGTTCCTGTGAGATTGCAAGTATAGCTTGGGTCGATCAAAAATTAGTTTTTGAGGGATTGGTCTATTCCAAGCATTTCATCATTAGTATTGTTGATCCTAGGAGTAGTATTAATCTTAGAATTTTTGAAACCCTTTATCTTTTGTTATTTCTTTGATCTTTGGTTAAACCAAGAATTTGAGTATCATTATATTGCCAAAAATGTGATAAGTTTAGAGTCTCCAGTAATTGTTTGGTAAGGTCCCTTTGTGATTACCAACATTTTCACATTTATCACTGAGTTGTTTTGTTGCAAGTCAAGACCTGACACCCGAGAGACCTTGGGGTTATCTCTTTTTCAATAGAGATTGACCTTTCAAGAGAGATAGGATACTATATATATTCTGTCTGAGTTGTTGCTATGCAGAAAACACCATCAACACGTTCCTGACAAATATTCTCTCACTGACACACAAGACAAATGCCAAGTGGATGGAAGGTAGGTGGGTGATGTGGAATTTCACCTTCAGATTTATTTTTCTAAGGTGAAGGCATGTGAAAGGGGAAATTTCTCAACGGGTGCAAATTCGCTCCTATACACCTTCCAAGGCGATTTTATAGCATTGAACACTGTGGGAACTTTGGGTGTGCAAAAGGTTCACGAGCATTTCTCGTAGCTTGAGTTCACATAATAAGAAAGACATTTCAAGTGAGTAAATGGTCAATTACTGATGCACATCGTAAGAGATCTTGATCATGATTGGCATATACGCATCTCACCAGTAGCTAAGGAGGCAATGGTAGATTGGGCAGATTGGTTCATCCAATTCCCCACTTTTACCTACATATGCGTGTATAGGTACTTGGGTCATCCCGCCATGTTACCCCACTATCCATCAAATAGGGTGGTATTCATGGAGTTCTTACGGTAGTTGCATCAAGTAAATTCTCTTCTGCATATCAAACACAAGCCGGTTGTAAACTTTCCTTTTCAAATGGGACTTTATAGGTTCAAATCAACAACTGATGCCAAGGTCATGAACCATGAGATGATGAGACTTAACCTTAACTATCTCATTGAAAGATTGTCATATGATCCTTGGGGTCACTATTCAGCATGCCTTGGTCAACACTCTTCACACAAGTCTTTCATGGAAGACTATTGGTTCAACTGTAGGGATGAGTTCGAAGTGAGAAGACGTAACTACAATAGGTTCACACTTCCACAAATTGCTAACTTCTTGTCAAAGGATGTGGAAAAGGTTATTTGATGATAATGGGGAAGTAATCATTCCCTCATTCTTTGTATATCAAGTTCACTTTCAACCACTTTGAGTCATGGATTGGTATACCAAGGATAGTACGTCCATTTAGGAAAGAACAAATAGAGTTGTCAGAAACAACCAGCTCTACTTGGTCAGTAAAAGGACAAGGAAGGTAGTTATTCCCAACAAAAAAATGCCACTAATTCATACTTCACTACCTTCCACATCAAGAGCTAAGCCTAGACAAAAGACATGGAGTAAGCCTCCTAGAGGAGCCAAAATGTCAGGACACACAAGGGGAAAAATGTCGATTGCTAATATAAATCAGTAAGAGAAACATGTGGAGACAACCCCAAACATAGTTGAGCTAGTGATGGAAATAGTTACAATTGAGACAGTACTAGAGATGGAAGTAGAGCCTCCCATTCTGCCACCACCATAGCAGTCGCCGATCGATATTGACTTAGAGCTAGATTTTCCACCACACGACACTACAACACAATCCCACTTGTAAGGAATTCATAGGACTAGCATCCATCTTTCCAGTAAGGTTAGTCAAGATTCATCTTGGCTTGAGAATATTCTAAAAAGGAAGAGAAGGAGGTCATCCTACCAACTGGACTTCTCAAAATTTGACCATGTCCATAATGACACGCTAGAGAAAAAGCTCAAGAAGCAAGTCCATGTAGGAAAGAATGCTGATAATGAGATTGTCAATGAGACCGTTGCACCACCTAAAGATAGAAATTTAAATGAGGTAGAGGTTAATGACTTCACCTTGATGAAGGTCAACCTTGGTCAAAGCACACATTAGGTTGAGGTGGATCTCTTTGATATTACATCAATGAGCATCAAAGAAAGAGTGGTGAAGGATGGTGAAGACAAAGCAACCCTAAAGGCTGAGAACAAGCAGTTGCAACTATAAATCTCTAACTTGATGCATGGTACATCAAACATCACTGCCTTGCTTTCACAAATGCTAGAGCTCTCTGCAAAACAAAATCATCTAAGTCAGTTGATCCTATATGGAAAGCACTTGAGAGATCAAGTGGAAGAGTTCGTCATCAGGGGTCAGTATATACTTGCAGAGCTGTATCAGCTAAGGTACAAATCCTACGACCTTCACGTAGAGATCCAAGAATTAGAGAAAGACATAGCAAAAATCAGGCCTAAAGATGAGATCACTATGTCAGATTTGTATATGGCATACAAATCAGTTACTACATAGGAGAACAAGCAACATTTTTACACTTGAAAAGAATAACTTGCATACAAAGTGAAAGCTTATGATATAAACTTTGTGGAATTGATTGAGTATAGAAAAATTGCAGATAGTGTTATCAAGTTCATGAGAATAATGGTAACATCTATCCCTTGCCTATACTAGCAAGAAGAAGGTGCATACATTGAGCTAGCTAAGGTACAAACATAGTTTAAAGATCTTATCCGTAGTAGTTTTTTGTGGTGACCCTGTTGACTGCAAGTTAAGTCAGATTGCAGTTATGTCGACAAGGCTGGATGATGCAATTGTGAAGAAGATTGCATACCAAGAGTAGATTGCAAGTGGTGAGGAGATGTTGTGAAGAAACATCATCATCCTGCAAAGTATTAGTTGCCCAGATGTAGAGGTAGTCAACAACTAGTTAGAGGAAATAATGAATCAAGTTGATGAGGTGTAAACTCTTAGTTAGGACGTCCTACCCCTCCAAAATAGCATTTATGACAAAAGAGTTAACTTGAAACCTCTTTCCAAGTGAACTCATTGTCCCATAAATTTATGCATGTCTATTTTATTGGAGTTATGTTTTAGTTTAGAATCAGTTAACTGAAGTAGACTTTCCAGTTAACTGTTAGGTTACCTAATTTTAGACATAGGAAAAAATCTTACAGATTGGAAAGAACTAAGTGTTAAATCAAGGATATTTTAGGGTTTCCTACTCCTTTGAGCTTCTATAAATAAGAGAAACCTTGCTCACTATTGTTTTAACTTTTATTACTACACAAAATTGTTGCATCGTTGTGCCATTAAGTTTGCAAGTCAATATCTATTGACTCTTGGATGAGAGTTTTTTGGTTTGATCACAATAGTGTATGATTTCATACCTTTGTTGTCCCAAATATTTATAAATCGTTGAGCGAGTTTGAAGAAATAAATAAAAGAGCAATGTGTCATTTGATCCAAAGTTTCAAGATCTATCAATGTTTGTTTTTATAATCTATTGTTTCAATCTACACCTTGGACAGGTGTCGTCACCTCCTTGGGAATTTAGAGATTAATGGTTATCATTTGATGTTGTTTTATGATCTATATTTCATCCTACGCTTCGGACAAGCATTGTCACCTCCTTGGGAATCCTAATATCTAGTTCATCATCATATGTTGTTTCTAGTGATCTATATCTCAGCCTACACCTCGGACAGGTGTCATCAACTCCTTGGGAATATTGAGATTTAGCTTACCATACGAGTGTTTTCTTGCATAAGACTTTATTTTGGCATAGATCTAAAATTTCAAAGCCTTCAGATGCATTCCGAGAGATGGTCAACCCAAGTGATCCAACCATTCCTTGAATATTGCTCCTACACCCTCTTGCTCTATTTTTCTTGAGGAGGTAGGATAGTTTAGCCTAGTTGTAGCTAAGATCTAAAGAAACCAGAGAAAACCTTAGCTGTAAAAAAATGAGTTTTATCACCCTTGTGCCTTATTGCTAAGTAAAAAGATAGGAAACTTAGATCACTTTACTTTTTACGCAATAACAACAAAAGAGGGAGCTTCCCCTCCTAATTTGAAGAGCAATTAATTATGTGCATAATTGTTTATTGTCAATATGCACTCTAGAGGTGTGAATTGTAACACAATAGTTTTTTGGCACCCATTGTGGGGCAACGAGGCATAAAAATTCAAATAAAAGCTAATACTTTTATGTCACGAGAATGACCATCTGGCATCCTACTACTCCAGTTGAACAACCAGATCTTAATTCAATGGTTCTCCAACCAAATTTCGCATTCATTCAAGGAGAGCAATCAAACATCATCAATAGCCTACATAGCTTCATCTTCGAGAACAATACATCACCTACTCAGTGGAGGAAGACATCTATTAATTTGGACGAGGAAGAAGCAAAGGTTGATCTTGTAGCCGGAAGGCTAGTATTACCACCTCTCGCGTGGCAGTAAAAATATTGGCTTACCAAGAGTACATAAGGAGGAGAAAAAATCCTCTCTTTCAAGAAGAAGACATTGGAGAAACATTCAACACAGAGCTAATCTTCCAAGATGTTCCTAATCATTTTCAAGAAGAACCTCTAGCTCAAGCAATAGGCAACAACAACAACAATGCCAATGGATGAAATGGGAGAAATCCAAGGTGTCCAGTCCCATTACCTTGGGGTGACAAAATCAACCCATTGGCCTTGCAAGGACACCATGAACTGCCCAAAGGATCACAAAATCATTTCCCAAGATTTTATGGCAATGGGGCTCATCACCCTGATGAGCATATCTCAGCATTCACGACGGCTTGTTCCATTTTGCATGTGTCACATGAAGATATTGTCATTCATCTCTTTGTTGAGACTCTCGAGGCGAATGTTGTAGACTAGTTCAATCATATAGAACTAGGCATCATCACAAGATGGGCAGTCATGAGCGAGAAATTCTTGGCGAGATTCAAACTCGTCGAAGAGTATCATCAATTATTTGTGCAACTCTCAAACTCAAAAATGGAGCCAATTGAACCGATGAGAGAATTTGTGGCAAGGTTTAACCACCTCATCAAACACCTCTCTCATACACTTAATCCATCAGATGAGATATTGATGAGCAGCTTCATCAACGCCCTCCCGTCAAAAATACCCTTTTTCTTGAATTTAGGCCATGAAGTGGATTTACAAATTACACAAGAAGAAGCTATACAATATGATCACAACCAGGAAGATGAAGAATGATGCAATCAAACTGCTTGTTTAGGTATCTGTAGATCTGCTGCTACAGAAGGTAGCCAATGAGGTGACTATCCTCAAAAGATAGTCACCCACTCAAGGGCAACAAGCAATGCTCACACTACTGCAATATCAACCTCAACAACCTTACCAACCAAAGAGGAACAACTTTTATCCATTCAACAACTACAAGCCCAAACTTCTAGGACCTTCACCAAGATAAGCAGAGGCTGAGAAATCTAGTGTTTTTTTGTTTCCATGAGACAAACAAACACACTGGATCCACATACCTTGAGAATCAGAGAATGAACCAAATCATGGAATATATTGAGGCTGCACCAAGCTCGATTTTTGTACCTTCACCAAATGCGAACGTTGTCTCACCACAATTGGACTACTTTGATGGTGACTCAACAACAAGATACTTCAATAGCGAACCCCTAAATCAAGAAGAAGAAGAGTACCATTAGTATTCTCTCATTGTAAATCATGAGAATATTTCAACGCCTTGTTCACATGTGCCTAGCACTTCAAAGCACATAAAGAAGAAGAAGAAAGACAAAAATCAAATGAAAGGGGAAAAGAAGTGCCTTCCACTTCTAATCCCAAGTCTTCACATGAGAACATTACGCTAAATGCTCAAGATCCATCTTCATCAAATTATGACATTGTGACTTTCATGATGAAAATGAAGGTACAAATATCATAGTTGGAGTATCTTTAGGACCATCCAGATCAATTGGATTGTATTCTCAAGGTAGTAAAGAAGAAATTTATAATTCAACCCACATTGCTTGAATCATTTGTACCAATGGAAGAGAAGTTGAATCCCTTCTATATATCTCTATATATAGGACGATTCAAACTTAGCAACTATATAATAGACTTAGGCCCTTCAGACAACGTCATGCCCTTACAAATCATGAATGCATTGGGACTATCATACATTGAAACTCGTGATAAGTGTTACTCACTTGAGTTAAAGTCAATGTCATTGGTTGGCCAACTAAAGGACGCTCAAGTAAGGCTAGCATCCTGTCCATAGAAGAAGATCATGACCACCATTCTGATAGCTGACATTCCAATCAGTTATGGGATGCTACTGAGTAGGAGCTTCTGCAAGGATCTCAAAGGAGAGATTCAGTTGGATTGGTCATACGTGAAAATCCCATTGAAGAAAGGTAGCTTCAAGTTGGAACTTGAGGCTAAATTGAGATTCACGGTGGTGAAGTCCCAGGACCCCCAAGCACAAGTTTTGTATCAAAGCATAGGTCTCGACACATACGCCATATTGTCTGAAGTAACCGAAGAAAATAAAAAGGTTGCATTTGCCACAAGCACATCAAATTAAGGTTAAAATATGTGGACAATGCAATTTGATTGAAGTTTCTCAACAGTAGGCTCAGGAGCAGGATTCGTCATCACTTCTCCTGTAGGTACTTTATACCTATTTTCTTATTGCTTGCAGTTTGATAATACAAAAAACACTATAGAATATGAGCCACTCATACTAGGCCTTAAAAATGCAATGGATATGGGTATAAAATTCCTCTAAGTTGAAGGCGATGTAGATCGGATCGTCCAATAGATCAGAGAGCATTACCAAGTAAGAAAAATACACCTTTTGTCTTATCGACAAATGATGTGGAATGCAATCAATTGGTTCGAGGCATTCAACATCAAATTCATTATGTGCGAGAGTAATAGCAGAGTGGATTCCCTCGTGGTATCAACTGCTCCCTTCATGCCCCATTATGACTTCTGTCAGAATGTCTTCACCATTGAGCTCGTCTATAGGCTAGTTGTCCCTAACAATTGTGACAACTGGCATGTCTTCGATGATGAGGATGACATTGAAGAATTCATCTACATGGGGGACAACTACAAAGAGTTATTCTTTGAGGGCAATGCTTCTCCTTTCAAAGAATCCGTAGTGGAAAAATCAAGCATCATCCAATTGAGAGGCAACAATATCCACAAGGGTCTAGTATCCTTGGAGGATATATTTGATAGGCATGATAGGCATGTACAAGATCAAAGGAATTCAACCAACAAGAAATCTGCCGATTACTGTCAAGTCAACATTGGTATTGAAGACAAGTCCTGACTTGTTAACTTGGGCAAGCATTGCACTATAGAGGAATGCAACAAATTCATCTCCTTGTTCAAATAGTATCAAGACGTCTTCACTTGGACCTATGAAGATTTGAAAGTCTTCATGCCAAAGGAATTGTCTCACATAATTCCACTCAAGTCTGATGTCAAGCCCTTCAAACAAAAGAAGAGACACTACAACCCGCGTGTCCAAGATATGATCTACATGGAGGTGCAGAAGATGGTGGACGCAAATATATTTTTTCCAATCCATCATTCCACTTGGGTGTCTAACATAGTTCCTATTTGCAAGAATAACAGAGAGATCTAGATCTGCGTAGATTTAAGGAACCTCAACCAGTCATCCCTAAAGGATAACTATCCTTTACCAATCATGGAGCACGCATTGCAGATGATCATCAAATCAAATTTTTTGTCATTGCTTGGCATCTTTTTTGGATACAACCAAATTGCAGTGGCTAAGGAGCATCAAAACAACGTTCACTACCCCATGGGGTACGTTCACCTATGAGAGGATGCCCTTTGGTCTCATCAACGTTGGTGCTACTTTCAAGAGAGCATTAATTTGGTGTTTGGGTACCTTAAGGATAAACTGATAATTTTCTACCTTGACAACCTTACCGCTTTCTCAAGAAAGTGACAAGATCATTTTAAACACTTAGTAAAAGTGTTTGAGAGATGCAGGTACCACCACATATCATTGAATCCCAAAAAATCCATCTTTGTGATGACAAAAGGCAAGTTTCTTGGACATATCATCTCCAAAGAGGGAACTTAGATTGACCCTAATCGGGTTGATTGAATCAAGAACCTATCTCTCCCAACAAACACAACTCAAGTACATTCCTTCTTTGATAAGATCAAACTCATACAAATATTTGTACCTGACTTCTCAGAGCTAACCAAAGACATCAACAATAATGAAGAAGACAACCACCTTCAAATGGACTAAAGAAAGAAATGAGGCATTCGTCAAAATAAAAGAAGCCATCAATCAAGCACCACTCTTGGTCTGACTTGATTTCAATAAAGAACTCATTCTTTATTGTTATGCATCGAAACACACCCTATTTTCTATACTAACACAAAATTTGAATGAGGAGACCGAGTCACCAATTGCTTTCATGATCAATAGGTTCAAAAACAACGAGTATCGATGCTCCCAGATCGAAAAGAATGCTTATGCAGTTGTGAGGACCGTGAATTTTTTTAGATTCTACATCTTAAATTCCCACACAATAGTGTATGTCACTGATCCTATAGCCAAAAGTGTCCTAACTCAATAGGAGGCACCAAAAGAGGTAATTGGATCGCAAGGGTCCAAGATTATGAGTTGGAGATCAAGCTGACCAAACTCATCCATAGGAGAATTTTGTATTAGCTCATAGTAGAAGATGGTGATCTAAAGCACGAGGCTACTGATGGTATGCTAGAAAAAGAGATTAAAGAGGACCTTCCCATGGTCCTACTAGTTTATTATACAAAAGAATGGTACTAAAAACTTTTTTACTATTTGACTTATGGAGAATGTCCAACCCACTTGGACAAGCAGCAAAAAAAAAACTCTGAAGTTAAGAGCACAAATCTACGTGCTTAGAAGTAACATTCTATATAAGCATGGACTTGATGGAACATTCTTGCTATGCATCAATAGAGACCAACAACAATGGTTGTTTGAGGCATTTCATAGCGAAGCTTGCGGTGGCCACTTTTCATCGAGGGTCACGACATTCAAAATACTATTGGCACTATTCTTTTGGCTAACTCTGTTCCATGGCGTATATGATTGGTTACAAAGATGTCAAAAGTGCCAACAATTTGTTAGCAAACTTAAGCTAGTAGCCATTCCACTAAGGTTCGTGATTATAGATGGTCCATTTCAACAATGCGGTATAGACTTCATAGGTCCGATCAACCCACATTCCAGTAAGGGGCATGTTTATGTCCTTACAACAATGAATTACTTCACAAAATGGGCTAAGGCGATTCCTACCAAGCAAGCTACTTTCAAAGTCATGTGTGACTTTCTCAAAGAAAATATCATTACATGC
Source organism: Sequoiadendron giganteum (assembly GCA_007115665.2). Classification (NCBI taxonomy): domain Eukaryota; kingdom Viridiplantae; phylum Streptophyta; class Pinopsida; order Cupressales; family Cupressaceae; genus Sequoiadendron; species Sequoiadendron giganteum. The sequence goes on along the minus strand of CM021107.1, from coordinate 321,065,193 downwards.
TTTGGGGTACCAAGGAAGATTGTGACTGACAATGCAACAAGCGTCTCATTAGATTAGTTAGTAGAATTATGTTTTGATTACGACATCACCTTGTCCCACTCTTTAGATTACAATCCACAAGGTAATGGATAAGCAAAATCATCTAACAAGAACATTGTCATGATCATGCGCAAGATGGTTGACTCCAACGAGCTTGGCACATAAATTTGTACAACACTCTTTGGGCTAATAGAATCATGCCCAAGAGAGCTATTGGCACTTCCCCTTTCACTATCTTATATGGCACAAAGGTCGTGTTACCCATCACTCTGGAGTTGTTTGCTTTGTAGTTGACATCCATAGTAGAAGATGAAGAATTCAAAGATTCGATTGAAAAATGCATCTTTTACCTGATGAAACTACAAGAGGAAAGGGTGTAGGTAGTCGATAAGATCACTCAACACCAAGAGAGAGTGAAGAAGATCTTCAACAAGAAGGCTCATCAGTGAGACTTTGAGATTAGAGACAAGGTCCTTTTATCAGAAAAGAGACACGATCCCAAGGGAATGAGTGTCAAACTTGACTCCCTTTGGCTAGGGTCATTTTAGATCCATGATTTTGCAGGAGAGAATTCCTATATTCTCTCACATTTAAACGAAAGGCTCTTCTCAATACCATACAACGAGCAGTATTTGAAACACTTCATTCCCTTGGGGGTGGAGTGAATCTTTGTAAATAATTTTCTTTTTGCTTAAATCTTATGTAGTAATGTGTTTTCCCATTATGTAAAGTATTGTCTTGTTTTAGGCGATTTCTTAGGTAGTCTTGTTTTCAGGTAATTAGAAGAACTCCAATTATTAGGTGAATTAGGAAATAAGTAATGACTCCATTGCCCAATAGATAAGATATTGGTATGCAAAACTAGAGATTCTCAGTTCTCCTATGCCGTGAGTATCCAACATGGCCACAAAATGGAGCCTAATGTTGTACCAAAAATATTTTTTTTGCTTTAATAAGGCATTTTGATCAAAATGGTCTAAATCATGCAAAATTGTTGTCAAAAGCTAATTTTAGGTAAAAAAAAATATAGACTTTTTATGGGTTTGTGTTGAGGAAGATACTCACAAATTTATGAAAATTTGAAAATTAGGGTTTCAAACCCCTGTTTTTATGAAAACCCTAAAAAATAAGACCTTCCCAAAAATAATTGAAAATGATTTTGATAGGATAATTTCACTTCACGATCACACTGGTCAAGTCAAAATCACCAAAAAATTTATTTTACTCTAATGGGTCTATTTTCATTTTTCAAGAAGAAAGATAAGACTTTTGAGGCCATTAATGGTTGAATGGCCAATACCATTTGTCGAGATCCAAACCTCAAAAGCTTCAAGGAAGAATTCATGGCAAAAAATGTTTGAAAAGATGTTTCACGACGGAGGGGATTGTCAAAGTTGAAAAATGTTCAAAAATATTCTAAGTCTTGAAGATGCACACCTTGCTACAAGGAAGACGCTACACAACCAATGCCTTGGTGAATTTTTCAAGCACTCGTACACGCAACATGGTGAAAGAAATTGCTACGGTGAACACATTTGCATCATCGACAATGGTAATCAAAATAGTTAAGCTACAACAATGAATGCAAAGCATGAAGGGATGATAATTTTCAAGAAAATGATGAAGCTCCAACCAAAAGTGCCCCTGTTGGCCAGGGGCACCCATGAATTCAAAAGGTTAAAGGCAGTCATCAAGTTTTGCCAAGACAATCATCTGCTTCATAATTTTGCTGGCTTTCCAACGCATCATCAAGCAGGTTCACCTGCTTCATTGATCAATGACAACGAAGACAAAGACAAAAGATGTTAAATGTAAATATCATCAAAGATAGCAGTCAAAACATGGGAAAATTTACCCCTGTAGCTCAGGGTCGCTCAAGAATGAGACTATCCAGATGCTAGTTTTTGAGTAATCTTACCTTCAAGTGATCTCCTCGATGTCAACTCGGCTTTGCAACAAACCTATTTACCAATCTACAAGACACATCAAACGACAACAACTGTTGATCATTCGAGCACATGAAACGAAGGGTAAATAAGTGGACATCAAGGCAAAAGTGCCCCTACTGGCTAGGGATGCCCATAATTTTGGGCAACCAAATGAAATTTTCAATAAGTGCTTTCTCCAATGCATTTGCTTAGCATCCTTTCAGCTACGTGATCAATCTAGTTGGAAGCTCACAGGACCTGTCATGCATTCATAGACAAAGATCAAGCAAAAAACATCAAAGGTGAAGGCAAGATGAAAGACATGAAGAATTGACTAAGTATCAAAGAAAATGAACCTTCTTAGAAATTAGCATCCAACCTTTTAAGCAACCAGATGCAGTCTTCAAGCTCCATAACCTTAAGGAAGTCCTTCTCTATCTTGATCAATCTCAACAATGACATAGTAGATTCAATTGATAAATCAAACATATGATGACGAAGATCAAACTAGGGCTATTTGTGAAATGATACAAGGTGAAAATTACAACACAAAAGGCCAAAGGTACCCCTACAGGCTAGGGGTGCCCATAATTTTGGGACCTCTAATCAACTTTTAGAACCTGTAAGGCCAGTCATCCTTTCAACAATTGAACTAGTTATCCACTCCATATTTCAACACGTTAACGGGAATCATCAATCATCAGTGATCTCAGATCAAAGCATCGAAGGTCAAACTGGAGAAATTGAAAAACATCCAAGAAACTAACTAAGTCTAGTGAAAAATGCACCCTTTTGTGAAAAGGCGCCCAAGAATTTGAGGCATTAGATTCAAGTTTTAAGCTTTGAAGCTCCCAAGCACATTTCTTTAGAGTTGATCCAACACTACAATGGATCTGTCAACAAGAATTTAGGATCGATCAAGGAACTAGAATCAAGGATCGAACAGAGGCACTTCATCACAAAAAAGGAGAAAAAATCTTCAACTCCTCAACTTGGACGCCTAAAGTCAAAATAGGCCTAGTTGACTGAAGTTAAGATATTTTGAAGGTTTCTTCATGTCTAAAACGTCCCCAAATTAGTGGAAATTTCTCCAGTGAACTCTTGATCAGGAAGATTGAATCCACAATCAAGTGTTGGCACCTAAACTTGATTGCTTTCACATCAAAAACTATTTATCAATTATAGGCATCATTATTCATTACTTCTCTTTGTAGGTTGAAGCTCAAGAACAAATATTTTTGCTCTCAAATGATTTTTGAAGATCTAACAAAATCTATTCTCAACGTTCTTCATATTCTAAAGAACATGTTGCACAGAGGAACAGTTTCTCAGTGTTTGCATTTCCAGGCATGATTTTCTTGAAGATTCATAGTAGTAGCATATAACTTCTAAACTTCTTCCCTCACATTTCTTCTATTCTTGTCTTAGATCTTCTTGCATGTCCAAGGAAACAACAATTATTCACAAATCCAACCTTCTAGGTATGATCAACATAGCATTGGCCATAAAACCCACATGCTAGATTTTTCCAGAAAAAGTTGCCCCGCTACCCCTTTTTCTAGGGTTTTCGAAAAAAGTCACAATTTCCAAAAAAAAAAACTGGGTTTGTTTAGCTTTGAAGCGCCTACAAAACCAATGTGTTAGATTTTACAGGAAAAATAAGTTTTTGCTGCCTTGCTGCCTTTTCCACTGAAGGGCTCTTGCATGTCATAAAAAAAATCACTTTTTTAAATTTATGACGTTTTGGGTTGGTTTAAAAAGATATTCTCAACAAAACCCATGTCTTAGAATTTTTCATAAAAGTTACCCCCGACAAGGCTATTTTTAGGCGCATCAAAAAAATCATCTAAATAGTGTCGTGTTTATAGTCAATAGTTAAGTTTTTCATAATGCAATTCTCTTAGGTTGAATACAAGACCAAAATTGTCTTACTCCATGGTTTCTTGAAAACAGTTGACATTGACCTGCATCGGGCACACCTAGAGGTCAACTTAGAAAAGTTGGAAGGCATAGACCAATGCACACTTCAAAATATTGAGCAATCTGGATTGCTTGAAGCAACACCATTCCCTATCTCAGCACAAAGCGTGGAATTTGTAATAGCATGAGTAAAGCATTACAACCCTATTGCACGAGAGATTCGATTAGTAGATGGACGAGTGATATGCAACCTCAAGCCTAGGGATATCAAAAGGCACCTCGCTATTCCACCATGTACGAAAAACTTGGTCGTATCTATGGTAGAATGCGAAAAAAACATTCAATACATAAAAAAGACAAATGTCAGAGGAGAATGGCAGAAAGATGGCTAAAAGATAAAAGAAGCAACTTGCTGAAGAATGTAGGATGTGGAGAGTTTAGAGACGAGTACATAGTGATGATCACCCTACTCAACCATGTTACTGGTCAAGAAGAGGCGAACAAATTTCAATCATGGATGTACTGTCATTGCTCAAATTGTGAGCAACAAAGAACATTATAACTGGCCCGCCTTGATTAGTGATACTCTCCACAAATAGATGACCAATTTCTTAAAGGCTCGTGAATTCCACATGTGCTCATACCTCGTATATCTGATAGCCTTCCAAAGCCAATTTAGAGCATTGAACACTGTGGGAACTTTGTGTGTACAAAAATTTCACGATAATTTCTCACAGGTTGAGTTCACACAATCAGAAAGACATTTCAAGCAAGTAAATGATCAGTTCCTGATGCACACCATGAGAGACCTCGATCATGAGTCACATATATGCATCTCACTAGTAGCCACGAAGGCAATGGTTGAATGGTTCATCGAATTCCCCACTTTTACCTACATCCACGTGTAAGTGTACTCGGGTTATCCTGCCATGTTACCCCACTATCCATCAAATAGGGTGGTCCTCATGGAGTTCTTATAGTAGTTACACGAAGTACATTCACTTCTATGTATCAAACATAAGCTGGTTGCAAACTTTCCTTTTTAGATGGGACTTTATACGTGCAAATCAACATCTGATGCCATGGTCGTGAGCCATGAGATGACGAGACTTAACCTTAAGTATCTCATCGAAAGATAGTCATACGATCCTTGGGGTCACTATTCATCATGGTTGACACTCTTCACACAAGTCTTCCATGGAAGACTATTGGTTCAACTTTAGGGATGAGTTCGAAGTGAGAAGACATAACTACAATAGGTTCACACTTCTACAGATTGTTGACTTCTTGTTAGAGGAAGTGGAAGGGTTATCCGATGATGATGGGGAAGTCATTCTTCCCTCATTCTTCATAGATCAAGTTGAATCGCAACCACTTTGAGCCATGGATTGGTATGCCAGGGAAAGTATGTGGTGGCACTCTCAAATTTTGCAAATTTGAAGTGCCCATATTGAAAATTTTGCCTTTGCACTCTCAGGAGTGTACCTGAAAAATCTCCCTAAGTGACCTAATTTGGAAGGTCATAATTTGAAGCTAGTTTATTTTCGTGTAAAACCCCTTGGTGGACCCACTCATATGAGATATGTGAACGTGCATGTCAATTTTCAGCTTCCCACAATATGTTTTGTCAGGGTTTTGAAAAGCGAAGCTGGAAGGTTTTGGCACTTTTATGTTGTTTGTAAACTTTCAATTCTTCAAAGTAGCCTCCTGTTTGAGCTGATATCTCACATATGGAGGATTTTCATGATGAAAGGATTGTTTCTCTCCATTCTCCTTACATAAATGTACTCCCTGGTCTAGTTTCAAAGCCTCATGATAAGATTTGATATTTTTACCAGGCCAAAACCAAATGCAGTTTGTTCAATTTTGCATCTACATTTTTTGAAACTTTTCAAAGAGGTCAACTTTGACCTTCAATATCTCGTGATAGACGATGATACAAGAAAACCCTTCTTGCACATGTACTCAATGTACCTAAATGAGCTTGTCTGTCCAATGGCAGCTTGCTAGGAGTTGATTTGATATTTTTTTGAAATGGCAAATTGGGTGAGCCCGAATTGCTTCTGAACAGATGCAGATGCAAAAAAGTCCAACAGAGCAACTTTGGCATTTAATATCTTGTACCTGGAAACCTATTTTTCTGAACTATCTTTTGCACTCCATTCTCGGGTCGAATGTCTACATGCCTACAAGTTTTCATAGTTTTGGGAGGTTGTTTGACTGGTTTTCCAGGGCGATTACGAAGGCCACTTGACCTATTTTGATAATTTTGCAAAAATGCTTGAAAGTAGATTTTAACGACAACCCACTTCATCTTTTCACCTCTGATGCACTCCGAATTTTCCCCAAGGTCAATTGAAGTGAAACTTGTTTGAAAATAATTTTTTTTTAGTCAGGCCCACATGGGGACCCGACATGCTTTGCATAGTTATGAATTGAAATGTTTTCTTTTGATCATGAGAGCATTAGTGAATAGGAAGACTAAGGTCATTACTTAGTTGGAAATGAACAAGCATCAAATTTTTATGATTGGCACAACGATGTGTAGTATTGACCATGATATCCATGCATATGAAGGGATTGTTTTTGTGTAAGAAGATTGTGGCAGGATCACCTTCATCAGAGGTTGTGATGAATAATTATAAGTATCCAAAGCTTCAAGTATTTATAATCCATAAACTCTTTCCAATGAATTGTAGAGGGCAATTGTTGAGTTACCATGTGATAAATTCTCAACACTTTTTAATCTTGCCATTGACTATTTGAGTAGCTGCATAATATCTCTCTGGGAGTGCTCTAATTGGCATGTATGGTAATTTCAAAAGCATTGATGGTGCTCACAAGGATTTTGAATGAATTTTTGAGAGAGGTGTTGTATCATAGAATGTGATGATTGCAACATATATTCAATATGGCCAAATTAAGGATGCCTTAGAAATTTTTCTCTGAAATGTTGAGCACTGGATAAGGCCAAGCCATGTCACATTTGGCTTTGCTCTAAAGGTTTGCTCTAATCTATGAAATGTGGAGAAAGATTATGGTCAACAGTTGTTCAACAAAATGAATTAGATGGAAATTATACAATGTTGTAATTCAAGGATATGTTGATAGAGAGCAACATGATAGGGTAATGGAGCGATTCTATCATTCATGGGAAGAAAATGCCATCCCTTATTGATCATTTATAGTGAAAGACAACTATGCAGACCTTTTCCTAATTGGTTGGTAGGCAATGGATTATTCTCATAACTCAACTCCCAACTAGGATCATTTGTGATGACAGGGCAGCCACCGCGCCACATGAAGGAGTAACAAAGGCACACATTTCTTAGTGGACATGTTTCAAAACTGTTTGAGGAAATTCTATTTTGGATGCCAATCTGTTGGCGCCATTCCCTTGAAAAGGCCTTAGAAACTTAAAAGCAAACTTCTACGCACCTGCAGTAAGAATGCATCAAAGAACTCATTATGGGGCAGATTATACTATTGAAAATGCATCGATTGAATGGATTGTTGGGTCCTGTGAAGGAGGTCTCATTTTTGCCAGATAAGAAATCACATCTTTCTAAGATGCAGAGTTCTATACTCCAATGCTTAAAAGCATACGATATTATGATTCTTGAAGGAAAAGAAACAAATCTGCCATAGGGTGAATCTAGCACATTTTCACATTGCAGAATGGTAGTCATTGTGCCAACTGAAAGAGAATGATTGTGTAAGTGGCACACAAACCAGGAAGCGTATGCATGGGAGGATGTAGATTGGAAATGTTTATGCTACGTATGGTAGTCTTTGCACCAATTGGAGGTGTCAAGAGTGATTATGCAGAGAAAATTTAACAAAATGTTGATGGAGGCAACACATTTTGAGAAGGATGATGAGGGATTCAAGAACGAATCAACTCATCTAAAAGCTCAAATCTGTTGATGGTTAAAATGACACAAACAACATTAAAACAAAATATTTCTATTCTATTTCTCCTGAAAAAGAAAGACTACATGTAGTGGCCTAACTCCCAAGGTCTTGGTAGTTGGTTCTCAACTGTCTGATGTCACTCAATTGGTTCATGCAACTGTAATATTCAAGGGGCCTGGACTGGTAACAAAGGATTCAAGCTATGAATCTCTTTGTCAAAATAGTTTTTGTAAATCAAGGGGTTTAAAATAAAAGAAAAAGATAGATCCAAGGGGTAAATCAGTAAGTATGAATTAAATTTATCTACTATCCAGACATATACTTTTAACAATGAATGTTTTCTTAACCGATCACAAAAACCATAACATGACACAACCCACAGTATAACTGTACCATCATATACATCTTAGGTGCTTAATTCAATTCCTCTATTCGCCTATCACAAATATTTCCAAGATCTCAAAACCACACACATTCATTCATCATTAAAACTATAGATCAACAGACTTTAATAACCTTAATTCAATGACAATTTAACAAGATAATCTTTAAACCTGGTTTCTTCTAATGACTTTCATCATATAAGAAACTATCATGCTTCAGCACAATCACTGGCATTCAAGTGGATTATAACTCATTAACCTTATCAAACACACAATTCAATGCCAAACTCCATATTTCGTAAACCTGCAATTCTATTAACTGTAAACAAGATCTGGTACAATGTATCTCTGCAAAATGCTCTCTGAAAATTCTATCTCCTAACACTAGGTAAGCCAATCCAATTCTCAATTAGCTGACCCTTACAATGTAATACCCCACTGGTATTTATAGAATACAAAAAATAAGTTCGAACTTTACTTCTATCTTAGGCTTTCCACCTTTTTAGGAACAATCAACTGTCTTGGAAACTCAGATCAATTTCGATCTTGAGTTCTTACATTACACATTCAGTTTGATCTAACAATAGAAGATAGAAAATAGGAGAAAAGAAGATCCCACATCCTTGAGACTGCTAGTGTTGCATGCATGCAACATGCAAGGAAGAAGATCATCATGCATCATGCAAGGAAGAAGAATATCATGCATGCAAGATTTTATGCATGTGATGCTGGATCCGCTATGAACTCATCATAACTGGTGAAGACCTGTTGTAGCATATCCATATCTGGCCCATCAATCCAGTTATCTTCAAATTTGATGCGATCCAACTCAACTGCAGCAAATTCTTTCATGCTTTTTACCTTGACCAACTCTCTTCCTGTAGCTTTTATCTCTTCCTTGACCTCTACAAGTCGATCTATCACCAAGTCTTCTCCATCATCCTGCATGAGTCCTTGGAATCTTTCCCTCCATTTCTCTCTAACCTGACTTAACGACATGCCATCTTTAGTCATTACATTCACATCTACTATTATAGCCATAACCGCTTCCAACTCCTCCAACTGCTCAGTTAAATTATTAACTGCTCCCTGAATTTCATCCTTATGTTTGCTCAAGAAGCCAGTCCTAAACTTAAGGATACGAGAAGTCTTTTCTACAAAATCTTTATTATCATCTTCGAGTATAGATTCTTCTAAAAGAGTAGTTAGAGGCAATGTATTTATCTTCTCCAACTTTTCACTATACTCTTTGTACTCTTCTTCTAACTTCTCGGAGGCCTCAATATATTGATGCATCTCTTTTATTACTCCTTCCGCCTCCTTATAGGTTTCAAACCCCTTTTCCAAAACCTCACCTACCTCCCGGTTCACTTTGTCTATCCACTTGTCAACCATCTCCGCCTTACCTCTAACCTGTATCAAATCATCCACCTCCTTTTTGCTTAGCAAAACAGGAGTCTCAATTGCCACAACCTTTTGTGACCTTGGAGAGGAGACACTCTTCAAAAATGAATGTAACTGATCTAACTGAGCCTTAAGCTCATCTTTCTTTTGTTTGTCCTTGATCATTCTGGATTTTGTCGTTGAAGCCACCACATCAATCAAATTCATTTGTTGATTTCTAGTGGGTCTTCCCAAGTTAACTGTACTTAATTGATAGTCTGTAAGCTGCATATCCCCTACCTCCTTTTCAATCATAGGCACGACACATTCAACAACTATCTCCCCTTTATCTTTGAGTCTGGTAGAGTGCAAAACCTTAGCCCTCTTCTTAGGCCTTTCCTATTCAATCTCCTTCATCATGTCCTCCCAATTAAGAGATTGAGGAGGTGTTCTAGCTCTTTTCTGTAGATCTAATTTCAACCAAGTAGGAGGACCAGGAGCCATCATCATGGAAGAGGAAGCAGCAACTGTAGAGGATGGCTGAATATCTACCCTAGGTTGAGAATCAATCTTTGCCTTTTCTTGTTGCTCCTGCAGTACATGCAACTGCACCAACTTCTCAGCCTCCTCTCTATCTCTTTGTTCCTGCATCTTCCTGTCTCCTTCTTCTTTTCTCAATCTTTCCTCTTCCAAGGCTATGAGTTTCTCTGCCTTTTCCCTTTCTTTCTCATCTAGCTGTTTCTTTACCAGCTCTTCAGCCTCCTTTTCTTTCCTTAGAGCTTCAGCCTCTTGTTCTTTCAGTCGAGTCTCCTCTATAAGCTTCAATCTAGCAACAAGGGCTTCCTTTTCCCTTCGGTTTCTTGCTTTCTCCTCCTCGAGATCATGGATCTTCTGTATCAATTCCAGCTTGTCATTTTCAGCTTTGACCTTGATCTCATGCTGTCGTTGCCTCATTTGCTCCTCCATTGTATCAGCTGTTGTCCTTGTTTCAACTTCTCTTTCCTTCGATTACTGCTGTTGAGGTAGAGCATCAAATTGCAAATTTGCCTCTATTTCCTTTAGTTTCTCCGCAGCACCCCTTGCATCAGATTCTCTGGTAGCATCTTCAAACTATTTCCATTACTCCTCCTGTGTAAGAATCTGCTCAATAGTAGGATCTAGAGGCATGTTTTCTTGCAAGTCCTTCTCTGACAGAGTTTCATCTGAATCTGTCTCAATTTCTACCAACTCTTCCTCCACTTCTTTTCCTTTAGTAGCTTCAGCCATGGCATAAAGCACTCTTTGAACTTCTTTGCTTTTCTTTCTTGTGAGTGGGGCTTGTGTAGATGACTCACCCAATGTGGGCATAGGAACAACAGATTCAATTGGGACATCTCCCTCGGGTGTCTCTTCTTCTTCATCAACCACCTCCAACTCTGTTTCTTCAACATCCGGAGGAAAGAATTCCAATGGTTCCTTGGAAGGCGCCTTTCTTTTAATCCTCTTATACCCTTTACCTTTCTTGAGGATTGGTCCCTGAGGAGCTTGAGTCCTCATCATCAACCATTGCACACTTCTATCCAAGACCGTTCTTCCCAATTTCTTAATTTCAATCGTTTCTTCTTCACTCCAGTCTATTGGATCTAAGTTTTTGGTGCCAATATTCAAAGCCTCATATGAGGGATCTAATACCACTCCATCATCCACCAAAGTGTCAGGAATATTATCTTTAATGCCCAGCTCTACCATAAGTGAGACTGGTAATCTCTCATAATTCTTCCTCCTCAAGTCAAATTCATCCTGCCTATCACACCAAAAATCCTCTAACAAATTAAAGTGTCTAGTAAACACAGAAGGTAATAAAGTATACATCTTCTTTTTTGGATCAAAATACTTACAGCTGTATACAATCCCAATTTCAATTGTATCAACTCATTACAAACCACCTTAGCCGCCTTCAAGTGTTGACAACTATATTCCCCTAGTGTCATAGGAAACTTATGGCATCCTGTCTTGTGCTTCATCCCAAATCTAGCATTAACTCCGATGGCTTGATATACAAATTCCATAAGCACTATTCTATTGCTGCAGCATCTTGGAAGTAAATGAGGATGACCTTCAAACCCAAACAATCTGAAGTATGTAAATTTGGGGTATTGGATGTACCAACTTCCCCATTCAGAAATGAAAGCCATAGCTTCCTGACTTAACCTGTATCCTGCATCTCCACTCAACTGATTGATAACCACATATAAAAATGTATCATTGACTCTTCTAAAGTGAGGCTCAGCAACCTGAAGGGATAATTGATCATAGTTTTCCCATACCTTCTTTTGTCCATCCAAAGCTCCCATTATACCTACCCTGTTTAATCCTGGGAAAATCCCCAATCTTGCTACAGCATAGACCACATATGAAGTCATGAAGAAAGATTTGGTCTGTCTGACCCTTGTGAGCTGATCATGTATGGCATCAGAAACAACCATGGACCAATCAAATTGATAATCACCCTGAAAAATCACTTGAATAAAATGAAACATCCATTCCTTGAAATGGAAGGCATCCCTCTTCCCAAACACTCTGGACAACATCAATATTAAATCAGATATCTCCTTCTTGAAGTCTGCCCTCTTTGGCTAATCTGCCAATTTTCTCAAAGACTTCTTCTCAGTACTTAACCATCTTTTGTTTAAATGAGACTTATTGGAGTCTTTATGCTTACTGTATTTCTCCAATGCCTCAGCCTTAGTTAACTACACTAAATTCTTGGGATCAAGAACATTGAATATGTTTTGGAACATCTGCGGAGTAAGATCTATAATTACATTATTCTGTGAATCCATGCATAATCTTGTAGCTGGATTATAAGTACTGGCCACTATATATATCAACTCCGGACACTGAAATGACAAAGGAAACACAGTGATATGTGCAAGACCAGATTCAACAATCCTTTGAGTTCTCCCTATCAAGTTTTCCCTTTCTGCAAAGGTCTCTTCATGTAATTCTTCAAAATTATACTGGCCCAGATTGGTATCTGTGATATCTGACCAGTTTGATTCCACCTTGCTCGCTTTCACCACCAGATTCCTATGATCATACCTTAATGTATAAGGTAACTATTCTGGTTTCACCTTCTTGATCTTTGGTGCAGGCTTTGATGTTCCAACCGGTTGATTCCTTCGAGCAGCCTCTCCTGACGTTCCTGACATCTCTCAAATCTCCTGCAAGCAAACCTCTAATTAGGCCCCTTCCAATAAAACATTATAAAACTTGTTTTAAAAACATACCTATTACATATGTATCGGAGTCGGAGTCGGACAGAAACACAAAATAATCATTTTTACAAGACTGGCGGACTCGGAGCAAAAACCAATATAGGAAGTTCAGCTAGTAATAAATGGGCTCGGAGTCGGAGTCGGGGAAGTTATCGGAACCGGGATCGGAATAAAAAAGGGATTTGGTTTTTCTTCAAATTCCTCTCATTTCATATTCTATTTCCATTCCGCCTCCGCCTCCGATTTGTTTATCGTTACTTCAACAAAAGACTTTCCACAATATGCGGAGCCGGACACGGGATAAAAACGGAACTGATAACCTTTACAAACAAAAATTCTTAAGTTTAAGACCAGTTCCGATCCCGCCTCCGCTAATTATCACATACTTTAAAAAACCTTTTTAGAACTCGAAATCGAAAACGACATAGAAATGGAATTCACATCTTTGGTAAAAACAAACTCTTATGCCAATACCCATTCCAATCCCGCCTCCGCATATGCTAATCATGACATCATCAAATTTATTCATTTTCATCATAACTTCATGATTAAACCTAGGTTGCCATAACATAGCAAAGGAGCTTAAAAACTCTACCCTCATATGACCGTGGGGGAACAATTATATTTTAGAGCCATTTATTTAAAACTTATTGCAGAGACCGACGAAACCCTAATCTAACAAACTTAATAAAACTAGGGCACGGGTTTTAAAACCCTGCCATTCTACCAAACAACGAAACCCTAAATTAAACCATAAACCTAATCTACCTCAACTCACTCTAAAAATCTGTAATCTACCTCACTGTAAATTCTTAATCTAACTTACACCATAATAAAAACCTTTAATCTAATCTAAATCTACTGCAAATCGAAAACGACCCGACACAATCATGATTAAGTCGTGAAAACGACAATGCCCAAAAATAGAAAGAAACGACACAACAAAATAAAACAACAAAGATAAAAATAAACTAAAACAAACCAAAACAAGAACCTACTCATTCAATCACATCGTTGATCATAAAATTGCTTAAAACACAATGATTGAACACGTGAACAAACACAAAGCAAAACATAACGAACACAACCGCAAATAAAACAACGAACAACAAAAATAAAATACCTAGCTTAAATGCTTGAACAAAGCCACGCTGATTTTCTGAATCAATCCGCACACAATCCCTTCTCTATCTCGATCCATTCGCTCAAACGAACTCTACTATTGCTCTTCGTGCTCTCAGACTTGTAATAATAACAATAATAATCGGCTTTAACCCTTAATAAAGAAAAAAAATGTGAATTTCTACCTACATCGGCAACCACCATTAATGCATTAAAACACAGTAAAGGCAGAGTCGGAACTGTAAGAGAACAAACACTAGTCTATAGTGCAACTCCTGTCAAAAAGTCAACGACAAAAAAAAAAATGGCGGGGTCGGAACCAAAATGGAATCAGGATCTTAAAATCATAAACTTTCCAAACCTTATTCCCATTCCGACTCCACGTTCGATAACTAAAAACAAAAACAAAAGTTAAGTAAAAGACCAACCTAATAAAACAAAACACAAAAATCGAGACAAACAAACATTAAAAAGGGAGTGGAGTCGGAATCGGAATTGAATTTGATTTTGCAAATTTTGAATAGAACCATCCCAATTCCCACTCCTGCTCCACTTCCGCTAAAGAGCAAAAACAAAGGCAAAGAAAAGACCGTCGGGATCAAAACCAAAAATACACCTCAAAAGACCTTTCAAAACCCGATTCAGCTCCGGTTCCACTTCCGATAGAGAAAACAAAGAAAAAAAACAAAATACTTGGCAAAACTATACTCCAAATTTTGTTCCAAAAACAACTAAGTACAAAAACACAAAGGGGGACCCATTTTGACCAAGACAAAAGATGGGGTGGTTATGCAAGGCATAACAAATGGCGACTCGGTTGGGAAAATGTTTTACCTACTTTCAAAATACCCAAAGAAAATTTTAGTCACCCAAAAACTACTTGGTTTATGAACATCTTACCTTGAATGAGATTAGATATTTGTAGGATAATCTTGAGTTTGAATCTCAAATGCAATGTGCTCATGAGTTATTTCTGAATCTGAGTATGTGCCTAGTTGTGCATCATTCTTTGTAGATACTTTCTCTGCTTGTAAACAACTATACCTAAGTTTCAAGCTACATAAGTTGAGTCCTTCAACTATCGTGCAGTAAAATCCTGGGTATTGCTCCGCTGCCAGGCAGGCATCCATAGCCCCAATGGAGATACCTCTAGTCCTCTCAAAGCATTGATCTACTGCCAGACAGGCGTCCATAGCCCCGATAGAGATACTTGATTACCCACTTGATATTGAGCTTGCCTGTCTTTCTTTCTTTCTATCTTTTATGCATCTCTCAATACTCAGATTCAATGAATCTAAAATGTGGGTTGAGTACTACAATGGATTTCATGATAGTTTTGGAATCTGATTTTTCACTTGAAACATAGATAGATTCACTCTAAAACAAATAGGTAATTACTCATGCAGATGTTTTTTCTAATTTGGTGACAGATCTTTGATCACAATTCATGAGATATTCACATTTACATCTTCTGTCCTTAATAACTTTTCCAACCCAAACTAGAATGACCATAAAACATAAGTTTTAGAATGAAATCCTTTTTAGTGATTATAATGAGAATACCTAAACCAACTTCTCTCCTAGTACCAATAGTATACTTCGAATAACAACCCCCTAACTTGAGATGAGCAAAATAAGAATCCCCAATGAAACAAGACAAAACAAAACCAAAAAAACAAAAACAAAGAAAGAAAACAAAACAAAACAAACAAACAAACAAGCAAAAACAAAAAGTAAAACCTAAAAACTAAACTTAACTACATATGATACAATATAATACATTCTTTTCAAAACACCAGACTTTCTATGCACCAAAATAGTGCTTGAGAAACTGACCATTAACTGGTAATGGAACAGGCTCTCTTGTTAGGGTACTCAAATGAAAGGCATTCTCCCCTAATATTTTAGCTATTTGGTAGGGACCTAACCAAAGTTTATCGAATTTCTGATGTTCTCCCTTCCTTTCTCTAGCCTTATCCCATAATAGCACAAGGTCTGATATTCTAAAAGCTTTCACTTTGGCTCTTTTATCAAACCAGCGCTTGACAACAGCCTGATGTTTAGAGAATTGCTACAAAGCAGCATCTCTTTGTTCTTCCATGTTCAACAAGTTAAGCAGTCTTACCTTAATCCTATCATCCCTATTATAAAACTCCTGCATAAATTTCAGAATAGGTATTTGTAAATGTATGGGAAAGATTGGATCCTGGCCATAAACTAGCTTAAAGGGTGAATTACCTAGGGCTGCTTTAATTCTGGTTCGATCTGCCCATAAGGAAAATCTCAACTGGGTATGCCAATCCCTAGGGTTACTTTCTAACAACCTTTTTATTACTTCCAATAAATTCTTATTTGTGGACTCAGCCACTCCATTCCCCTGAGGGTAATAATTGGAAGAATATTTTAATACAATCTTATGCTCATAAGCCCATGAAATAAATTCAGCAGAGGAAAAACTAGGGCCATTATCACATACCAGAGCAAATGGAACTCCAAACCTGGTTGTGATGTTCTCTGTCAGAAACTTAATAACCACCTCCATGGTGCTATTTTTGCAAGGCAAAGCCTCTATCCAACGCGTGCAATAATCCGTCGCAGTTAAGATGAATCTGTGACCTGTAGAAGAATTTGGATTAATCACCCCTACAAAATCAAGTGCCCATTGAGCAAATGGCCTTACCTCATAAATTGGCTGTAGAGGCATCACAGGATTTCTTTCTCTTGATGCAAAAGTTTGACATACATGACAAGTTCTGCAGTGTTGATGTGCATCCCTAAATACATAAGGCCAATAGTAACCTGATCTTAAAATCTAATGAGCCAATGCATCAACAGATCCATGTCCTATTCCATGCCTACCATGAAATTCACTCATAGCATGTTTAGCTTCTTGTTGATCCAGACAACACAAATAGATTCCTTGGAAATTCTTCCTATAGATTGATCCTCCTTTAAGCATATAATGAGCGCTTTTCATCCTTAGTGCTCTTCTTTGAGTTGCATTCATCCCTTCTGGACACTTGTTGTTGAGGAGAAAAAAAACTAAGTCTGTATACCAAGGATCTTTTGTGAATGACTGAATAATGTATTGTTGACAAGTTATACTTCTGTCCACTTCAGCCATTGCCTTTGACAAACCTTGACCTCTTACAAGCTTCATTGGGTGAATCTCCAAGTCAAATTCTTGTAAAATGGCCATCCATTTCCTTCTTCTTTCCCCTAGTTCACTTTGCATCAGGAGGGACTTTACAGCTGGATCTGGGACTATAGCCATCACTTGACTTCGGATTATGTAGTGTCTGAATTTTTTCACTGCTCGCACTAATGCAAATGCCTGTTTTTCTATTGATGAATATCTTACCTCTGCATTCTTAAAGGGAGAGCTCATAAAAGCAATAGGCCTCTCTTCATTCTCTTCTCTTCTCTGTGTCAAGACTGTTGCACATGAATGTTCAGAAGCAAAAGAATAGATGTAAAAGGGTTTTAGATAATCTGGGCTTGTCAAAACAGGTGCCTCAGATATAGCTTGTTTAATCTACATGAAAGCAGATTTAGCCTCTTCGCTCCATTCAATCTTCGCATCCTTCTTCATCATTTCATTAAGTGGTTTAACAATTTCTGCAAACCCTGTTATAAACTTCCTAACAAAATTAACCCTTCCAAAGAAAGATCTCATCTCCTTCTTACTTCCTGGCCTTGTTAACTTCAAAATGGCCTCTACTCGATCAGGATCTATGGAAATTCCCTCCTCTGATATAATGTGACCCAAAAGCTTCCCTTCAGAAACTCCAAATACACATTTATTTGGATTGAGAGAAACACCATAAGTCATACATTTCTTCAATACTTTTTCTAAATCAGCAGCATGATCTTCTCTACTCTTAGAAAAGATGGTCAGATCATCAACATAGATGATTATACACTTTCCTATTAGATCTTTAAATGCTACATCCATTGCTCTCTAAAAAGTAGCACCAGCATTAATCAAACCAAATGGCATTCTCCTGTAGGAAAATGTGCCCCACTTTGTAGTGAAAGCAGTCTTCATTCTATCCTCATGACTTACCAGTACTTGATTATATCCTGAATATCCATCCAAGAAAGACATCATTTGAGATCCATTAACCTTTTGCAATACTTCATCAAGAGAAGGTAATGGATAACTATCCTTCTCAAAGGCTTTATTTAAATTTCTAAAATCCACACATAACCTGATTTCCCCATTCTTCTTCCTCATAGGAACTAGATTAGCCACCCAGGTAGAGTGTCTAACTGGAAAAATTATTCTTGTAGCCAAAAGCTTTTGTACTTCTCTCTGGATCAGAGGCTCGATTAATGCATTGACTGGGCATTGCTTTTGGTGAAACAGCTTGGCTTCTGGCTTAAGAGGAATTGTATGTGTGATGACAGATGTATCAAAAGTCTTCAGATCATCGTAGCTCCAAGCAATTGCTTCGATATTTTGTTTTAAAACTTTGATTATCTCATCCTTTATTTCTGGAAGACAAGTCTTTCCTATAAGAACATTCCTTTCTACCCCTGAGTGAGTAATGGATTCATACTTGCCTCCCTCACTCTTTGTAGGCATTCTCTGATAAGCTCGCAGATCTGAATCAAATATCCTCTCCAATGCTATCATTCCTTTTGGAATATTATTACTCTTTAAATCCATTATCCCTTCTGGATTGTCACTTTCTGTATTGTCACTTCCTGGATTCCAGTCTCCTTGATCCCTATCAACATCATCAATTATCTGCCCTTGAAATACATCAGAACTCTCCAAAAAGGCCAAAATATGTTGTTTATCATTAAACACCTGGAAGTATCTAACATTATCAGGAATTGTAGGAACTGAAATCAATTCCACAGAAAACCTTTTCAGATTTGAATCCTGCATGGGCTCTAATGTACTTGTTACAACGGCAAGAGCATCTGCTATTTGATTTGCTTCCCTTGGAATAAGAGCAATCTCAAAGGCGTCAAAATATTCTATTAAATTCCACACCCTATTCCTATAAGCAGCCAATCTTTTATTATGGCAAGTGTATTGACTACGTACCTGCTTCACAATTACCTTAGAGTCTCCCATCACTGTAAGAGCAGTTACTTTCTTCTTATGAGCAAACATAAGTCCTCTTGCAAGTGCCTCATATTCAACCACATTGTTAGTGCAACCAAACTGCAATCTGTAAGAAGCAAAATAAGTTTTCCCTTTCGGGTTTGTTAGTTCAATTCTAGCTCCACTTCCTGCTTTAGATTTAGAACCATCAAACTTAAGAGTCCATAACTGGTCTTTAACTGGGACCTCTTTCCTTTCAGAAACTACAGGGATTTTATCACTTGTGACATGTGGCGGCTCATACTTTTGCTTTTTATCAGAATTCACGCTGAGAAGAAGGTCAGTTAACGACTTTCCTAGTTCTTTAATTTGTTCAACAACTACCTTCTGAGTGATTTCTTGGGCTGAGTCAGGGTCTAACTCATCTTCTATTAACTCTTTTGGCAGTGGCAAAGCATCTGGAATAGGGGTATTAAAATGAAACTGAGATACTTCTGCTTCTTCTTTTTGATCTAAAAACCCTAAGACCTGAGTCTGTTCTACTGGTAAAGGAACCTCCTCTTGAGGAAGACTAATCCGTGTAAGAATAGTGGCATCCTTAACTTGGAAAAAAAACTCATTGATGGGAGTCTCAGTTACCTCTTGAGATTCTTGCTTGGGTAAATCTACATGCCTTAGAATATCTATGCATGATTGACATGTCAACTCCGAATGGTTATGATAGTGTATTCTACACCAATTAGGAAGCGATAGATTACTCAAATCAATTTCTGTTCCTAAAACCAGCCTATCTTGTTGTAATTTCCTTATTAGAACTTGCTGATTAACGTGAATCGTCGAATCAGTGTGGTCTAAAGATAGTGTATCCTCAGAACTAACTACAGAAAAAGTAAGAACTTCCTCTTGCTTGTAAACACCCATCTCAGTTTCAAAGAATGCTACTTCATTTGAAGTATCATACTCTGTAATCATGTGTTTGAGCCTTGGTTCACTTTCAATTCTTATCTGAGTGGCAACCCCTTTCCAAGGTAACCACATGTGCGAGAAGTCCAGGGACAGATATCCACCTATGCTTTTCATTAGCTCTCGACTTAAAAGCATCCCATATGTTTCTGGGATATCAGCAACTTGAATATCTATATAGGTCTGGATCCTTGGGTCTGATCCAACCTGCACATGCATGTTCTTCAACTCACCTACAACATTAACTTTAGTTTTATCCAATTGAATTACCTTTTTGTTGGTTGGAATAGGACTTAATCCTAACTTTTTACAAATTGAAAAAGGCATGAAATTCCCTGATGCTCCAGAATCTAATAAGCAATTGTGTAGGTTCTTTCCAAATATCCTCAAACTTAACAAGAAAGGTGGGGTACTGGTCTTACCTTTATACATAGCAGCATTCGTCTCCTTTGCAGGAGTCACTTTACCTTTCTCTTTCAAGCGATCCGTTTCTTCCAAAGCTTTTAATACTACTTCCTTCTGAGCTGGGCACCACTTCATGATATCAAAGAAGGATAGTGATGTCTTCTGCCTTTGCAATTCTACAACAAAATCAAACTCTGAATCATTCCTAAATTGATATTTAAGAAAAGAAGGTTGATTACCTCTATTCTGTGTATCAGAAGGTCCCTTTGGTGGGGGTGGATTGTTATCTGCATTCTGATTTGGTGGAACCATGTTGTTAGGGGGTGCAGATGTAGTAAATGGCCCTTTATTCTGATTCCTCAAAAAGTGACCACCCTTAGATTGGAAGGCTTGAGCATCATAAACATCTTCTTCCAGCTCATTATCCCCTTGCATAGGGAATTGATACTTTTCTTCAATAATTTCATAAGTCATAGCAGTGTTGGCCGGCCCATTGCCTTGATTAGAATTTCCTGTTTGAGGATGGGTATCAGCCTGTGCAATTTTCACCATCTTCTCCATTTCTAGGCAATTGACCTCAGAATGGGCTGCTGTATCATGCAACCTACACCAATTTGTCATAAAATTTAAATCAACAACATTAGCAGTATTTGATCTCTCTTCACCTGCTTGATAACTATGAGAAACTCCTTCATTGTTAGGTCTAGTATTCCACTGCCTATTGTTATTGTTTTTGTTATTGAACCTCTGATTATATCCTCTATTTTGATTTTGATAATTCTGGTTCGAGGAGTTTTGATTCTGGAAGTTCCTATTGGTGTTCTGATTAGAGTAATTGCCCTGATGGTTGTAATTCTGATTTTGATTATTGGGAGAATTCTGTCTGAGCTGTGCCATGTCATTTGACATCTGAGAGAGATTCTTTTTGAGAGTCTCTACTTCACTTGTAAGTTGAACAGTTTGATCATTCTGCACATTTTGAACTATAGCTGGGGAATGGACATGGGTTGGTCCTCCCCCTTGCTACGGGGACTGATGTGGGGAATCATGCATGCTATTGCCAAAGAAGGGAACAGTTGGTGGAGATTGCAACTCAGATACAGGTCCATAATGGGAATAAGACATCCCTGGGATAGTGTTATATAACGGTGGATTAGGCATCTAATAATTCATTGGAGAAAAAGATACTCCCAACCCTCTAGGTTGTAGATTTGTCTGCTATTGCAATTTGATAGCCAAATGATAAATCTTAGATAGTGATTCAATCTCATCAGGTTGATAAGTTCTTTGTAAGAACAGATCAATCAAAGGATCGACAACTCTCAGATATGCCTGTATAGCCATGGCTTCCGATACTAGGTAAGGCTCTTGTAGCCTACGATACATTCTATGGAACCTAGTGTTAAACAAGGGCAACGGTTCATGATGCTCCTTTCTAATAGTGGAAAATTGGTGATATAGTATTGCAGGGTCTACATAAACCCTGAACTGATTAATAAAAGCATTCTCTAAATCATTCCAACCTAGAATGGATCCTTGGGGCAGATTTAGATACCAATTATATGCCATATCTCCTAAACAGTAAGGAAATAGTCTACATACCACATCTTGATGAGCCACCTGAGCTCGCGTACATGCATCTTTGAATGCTTGTATATGTTCCTCTACACTTCTTGATTCTCCATGCATGTATTTTGGACAGAACTTCTCTGGGTTCTTTGGTAAATCATGGAATCCACCTGGAATAGTCCCTAACGGGGAGGGATTACCTACAAAATAAGCCATTGGTGGGATTGGTTGGGCAGGTGGTGGTGATAAAGGCCGATTTGGTGGTGACAAAGGCCTACTTGGTGGTAGTGTGGATGGAATTGGTGGAAATCCTGGTGGAGTAAGCGGTGGTGGTAATGTAGGTATTTCTACCCTACGAGCATGAGGTCTTGATCTAACCGGGGTTTGAAGTTCTTCAAATAGTTCACGATTAGTAGAGGATCTAAGAACCCTCTCGTATCCCTCAGGCGAAAAAGATCTTTCGCGAGCCAGCTTGTCCTTTCAAGCCCTCCTTCTAGCGCCAATTTCTGTTGATGGTTAAAATGACACAAACAACATTAAAACATAATATTTCTATTCTATTTCTCCTGAAAAAGAAAGACTACATGTAGTGGCCTAACTCCCAAGGTCCTGGTAGTTGGTTCTCAACTGTCTGATGTCACTCAATTAGTTCATGCAACTATAATATTCAAGGGGCCTGGACTGGTAACAAAGGATTAAAGCTATGACTCTCTTTGTCAAAATAGTTTTTGTAAATCAAGGGGTTTAAAATAAAAGAAAAAGATAGATCTAAGGGGTAAATCAGTAAGTATGAATTAAATTTATCTACTATCCAGACATATACTTTTAACAATGAATGTTTTCTTAACCGATCACAAAAACCATAACATGATACAACCCACAGTATAACTGTACCATCATATACATCTTAGGTGCTTAATTCAATTCCTCTATTCGCCTATCACAAATATTTCCAAGATCTCGAAACCACACACATTCATTCATCATTAAAACTATAGATCAATAGACTTTAATAACCTTAATTCAATGACAATTTAACAAGATAATCTTTAAACCTGGTTTCTTCTAATGACTTTCATCATATAAGAAACCATCATGCTTCAGCACAATCACTGGA